>CAUYQG010063791.1:0-22238 GCA_963574415.1 Tarsius wallacei
AGCCGGGCGTGGTAGCGCACGCCTGTAGTTCCAGCTACTCGGAAGGCTGAGGCGGAAGGGTCGCCGGAGCCCAGCAGGTCGAGGCTGCAGTAGCCAGGAGCGGCCTCTGCACTCCAGTCTGGGCGACAGAGTGAGACTCCAACTCAAAACAAAAAACAAAAAACAAAAACAAAAACAAAACATGTAGCATTTAATCAATCACTAAAAATAAACCAGAAACAGTCAGTACTTTCATGATGACGTGAAACAGACCACCACTCAGACACCTCATCAACCGGCCCCACACCAAAGGGAAGGTTTAAAAGCATTCAACCTTGAGTAGCCATTGGCCATTTCTTTGCTAAGCACAGGTCAGGCCATGTGTTCATTGAGCTATGGCCAGGCCATATTTTCCTAGCTATGGTTCCCTCCCCTATCTTGACGGAGGTGAGTCTCCTCTCTTTCACTCTCCCTCTAATTTACTTTCTAAATAAACTATATCTTCCAATCTAATTTCTGTGCAATTCTTTTGCACGGCACCAGATTGCAGACCACTCCCCTAATCTGACCTAAATTTTGGTGGCCCTACTGGGAGTTCTGACCTAACATTAGCTTTCCACCTTCTTTCCATCCAAGGTCCATGGCCCTGAAAAAACAAAACTGATGCAACCACTACAACAGAGATAGAGCATACTATCGCAAAAGTCTAGCGATTTGAGAGATTGGAGAAATCTCTCAAATCTACTGCCCCAAAGAGTCAGAGGATAAGGGTTTTACAGGAACAGGTGCTATTGATTGGTTGATAATGTCATGGGGTCGAGTGTTGAGAATGTGTTCTTGGAGTTCTGTGATCAGTAGAGGGCTTCCTGGTGCTCTTGGCCTGAGTAGGAGCTCAGTTCTGCCCGAGTACAAAGTCTGAAAAAAAGCTCAGCCATCGATCTTAGTTTTTACAATTTTCTATAAAACAATTTCTCTGACTAGCAGGTATGTACCCCCTTCCTTGTGCCATTATAGAGGCAATCCCGGAGGAAATTAAATAAATAAATAAATAAAATAAACCAGAATTAACAAGCGGTTATGTCCTTCTGAGTCTTCTGCTTCATTTATCTAGAGCTCAGAGAAGAAAGAACAGATTCACGCCCTGTGGAAATAAGTCGTGTGCTAAATGAAGCTGATTTATTTAACACTGATTTTCCATGAAGTGCAGAAAGCACCTTGCAAAGAATTCCTAACACTAGCAAAATTGGCAGCAAGGATATTTCACACTTGGAATTGAAAAGTGCAAAATGTCTATGTCAGTAAATCCCAGAAGGTACCATTAGGGACAAGTAAGTAACTTTATTGGACACTCAAATATCTCCATGACTTCACTCCCAGCATCCTGACATGTAACTTCGTGGCACTGTGACATGGGCGGCACACAGATTAACTTTATATGAGTTAATTCTCTAATTCTGTTAGAGTGCTAGTTACTATAAAGTCTGAACCGCACTATTCTGGGAAAGTTGTACATGCTGGTTTTTGTTAGTGTTCATAGATGCAAAAAGCCTCTTTTTCAAATTAGGTCAATCAAAGAACTATGTGGGAAGTTTTCTTCCTGAACATCTGTATTAATCAGTTTTCGTGTAGTACCAAACAACTCTCAAATCACAGTAGCTTAAAACAGGAAACTTTGACTTGTCATACAATTACATGTTAGAAATGTACCACTAGCTGGGTGTGGTGGCTCACACCTATATCCCAGCACTTTGGGAAGTCGAGGTGAGAGGAATGCCTGAGCCCACAGGTTTGAGACCAGCCTGGGCAACTTGTGAGACTTCATCGCTACAATAAATCAAAAAATTAGCTGGGCATGGTGGTGCATGCCTGTAGTTCCAGGTACTTGGAAGGCTGGGGCGGAAGGATCGCCTGAGCCCAGCAGGTCATGGCCAGCCAGGGGTGTGCCACTGCACTCCAGCCTGGGCAACAGAGTGAGACTCCAATTCAAGAGAAAAGAAAAGAAAAGAAAAAACGTACCTCTGTTGCTGTGGCTTCATTCCATGAGCTTTCTCATTCCAGGAACCAGGCTAAAAGAGGAAGCGCTATCTGGCACACGACATCATTCTTAAGGCAGAGGGGAGAGAGCAAGAAGCAGAACCCTATCACATAATTACCCTTAAAGCTGCAGTTTGGACGTGGCATCACACACTTCCATTGGCTGAAGCAAGTCACATGGCCAACCTGACCCATTGAGGAAATGTATGCTTTAGCTGATGGGAATAGGCAACTATCTTACAGGGTGGGGAACGAATCCTTGGGAACAATAACGCAATCTACCACAAGACCAGATTTTTTTTTTTTTTTTTTTGAGTTAGAGTCCCACTCCGTCACCCTACCTGCTGGGCTCCAGCGATCCTTCTGGCTCAGCCTTCCAAGTAGCCGGAACTACAGGCGCGTGCTACCACGCCCAGCTAATTTTTGATTTATTGTAGAGATGAGGTCTCGCCAAGTTGCCCCGGCTGGTCGCGAACCCATGGGCTCAGGCAATCCACTCACCTGAGCCACCAAGCCCGGCCTGTACAATCAGTTTAAGGGTATCTTTCCTCCAATAGACTATACTGAATTTTATAGGGTTTGAGGTGCTGAAGCCTCCTGCCGTTTTTAACTTTTGAGTTAAGCGCTTGATCCTAAGTTCCATTTGATTCCTCTGTTCAAGTCTATTCTCTCACAGCGTACAAGGATTTAACCCATCTTCTCTCTTTTCCAGGTTATGCTGCCAACCTACTAGATAACATGTGTAATCCTCCCAGAAATAGCTACATATTCAAATAAATGAAAGGACTGAGAGGCAAAATTCTTACTGGACAGTACTCTGCCTCCTATGTAATACACCCTACCCAGGAAGAAGAAGGGCCAGGTGTGGCCTTTTCAAGGTCATGTTAAGGCCTTGGAAGGCCTTAAGTGTCCTTACTCTGGAGGGTCTACTCTACATCACACAAAACATATCAAGACAAATCCTAATCTCACGTTGAATATAATTTTGGGCTGTAAATGCTTTGAAAGAATGTTTATAATTTTGTTTTTGAAATTATTTGAAATACAAGTGGCATTGATTTATGGTCGGCTACAATTTGTTAGGGATCATCACCATGGATACCCAGAAATTTTTCAAAGTTAAGAAATTCCAGCCTCCAAGGTTATTTTATTTTTTAAAAATTTATTTCATTTTAAAGATGTGGGGTACAATTCAGGTTTAGGTATATAAGTGTTCATCGTACAGGTAAAGTTTGAGCCTACCTTTGGTCCCCACTTTGCCTGGTTATTTTCAAACGCAATGAAATTTTTATGAATCCTAAATGTGTCAATTTATACAGTTGACAGTGTTATATTTGTAAATTTTAATTATTTATTACTTTCCGTTTTCCAGTTTTCTGATATTATTTTGCGCCTATGTAAATGTTTTCAGGACTCAGACAATTGCACGGGCCTCTGAAAAGGCTCTGTGAATTTGCTGCCTAATGGAGACAATAGCCCTGAGGATACATTATTCCAAAACTATTTTGGGTGAGGAAAAATACATCCTCAAATGGGAATTCAGAAATAGAGACTTAAGAAATTGAGATAAAAAGCCAGGTAAGTATTGTCCGAACATCAAAGAATAGAATCTACGTGAAACAGCAGAACGAAAGCTAGACACTTGAGATGAAAATTGAGGAATAGGAGCAAAGGGGAGAAAGGTTGGGAAGGGTGCATAGGTAATAAGATTCAAGCATTAGCATCCCTGCACCTCGTGGAGGTGAGACCTGTTGAAAGCCTTGCCTTTTTTTTTTTTTTTTTTTAAGGGAGTTTAAGCCGGGTTCGGTGGCTCAGCCTGTAATCCCACGCTTTGGGAGGCCGAGGTGAGTGGATTGCCTGAGCCTGCAGGTTCAAGACCCGCCTGGGCAACTTAGCGAAACCTCATCTCTACAGTAAACCAAAAATTAGCCGGGCGTGGTAGCGCGCGCCTGAGGCGGAAGGATTGCCGGAGCCCAGCAGGTTGAGGCTGCGGTGGCAGCGGCCACTGCACTCCAGTCTGGGTGACAGAGTGTGACTCCAACTCAAAAAAAAAAAAAAGAAGTTTATTTCTGAATTTGAATCCAAGGAGCAGAGCCAGACTTGAGGACTTTCTAAAATGGTTCTGCTCACCCTTCGGGTTTTACAGTTCACTTTTGTAAGCCCAGAGTTGTTGGTACCTATACGTTAGCCACGTGACCAACAGGGCATTGTATAGAACTTAAGTTACAGTTGCATTTGATTGATAGTGACATTTTACGGTCCACACTTCCTGGTGCCAGGTACCGGAGGTATCTCACAGCTTTCATCAGTAAGACCCAGCAGAAGCGTTAATAAAGCTTGCCATAGAGTACAGGGAGTCTACAAGGCCTAAGACATCATGCATTATGCAAAAATTATACAAATCAGAAAACTTATGATTACACTGTTCCAAAAGTTATACAAATCACAAGACTTATGATTACATTGATACTATATTATTCAGACCTATGACTACTAAGAAAAGGAGTTGGAGGGCTTCCTTTTAAAGTATAACACATTCTTGTGGTGATCTGGGGCCAAAAATGTGCCTTTCACTTTCTGGCTCCAAACCACTATTTCTCTAGACTTCACAACTCCCGCTCTGACACCATGGCTACCAGTTTTCCAAGAGACCTCTCTCAGCTCCCATTCCAGGCTCCTTGCGCAAGATTCTTCCTTCCCGGAGTGGCCCTAAGCGTTCCTCCCTTGTACGTGTGGCTATCCTGAACTGACCTTTCAATGAAGGGTCTCTGACTCTCATCCCACAAAAGCCTATTTTGTTTTCTGATGTGTTTCCTTCTTCTTAATTTGATTTGTTTAAAGCAAGTTGTCGGACTGGTTGTTGAGGCCGATTCCTTCCCTAAGTAAATGACACCTGGGCTCCTTAGACTCAAAACAATTTCCATGTCTTCCTGGAACTCCTTTCTACTTACACTTCTGACTCTGTTACTTAGAATCATGTTACCACAATAATTAAAGGATTTCGCTGACTGGTAGAGCATCTCAGTCCTTTGACTTTTCTTATTTTTCCATTTCTTATTGAATTCATGTTTCCAGTCTGAAGCCACTAGGTTTCTATTAGATTTTGAAGCAGAGACCATTGCTAAATCATCAATAAGATTGTTTCCATCAAAAAGATAGGTTCTTTTTAAAACTTTTTTTCTTCTCGTAGAGACAAGGTCTTGCTATGTTGCTGAGACTGGTCTCGAACTCCTGGGCTCAAGCAATCCTCCCACCTCAGCCTCCCAAAGTGCTAGGATTATGGGTGTGAGCCCCTGTGCCCAGACTGTTTCCGTAGGTTCTGAAGATAAAATCAGATGTCTCTTCATCCATTCTTAAAAAGAGAACATCTGGAATCTAAATACTGTTTCATTTTTTAAAATTTCTATCTTTATTTTTACTTTCAGAAATGATGCCCTCATTGACAAGTCCTGGGAGTGTGAGTCTAACCCCCAGGTCTAATCTCATCCCATCTTCTTCATGGAACATGGAGACAAGACACTCCCTCAAGCGATCTCTGCTCACGGAACTATTAAATAATTGTTTGCTCCTGGTAAGGAGATTTCCTGGAGAGAAGTATCCAATGAGGAGCCATGGCCACCACCACAGCGCTGGGCAGGTTTGGAAGGAGGTGGAGGCGACTGAACAGAGCACATCATGAAAGAGGCTGGAGGGGTGAGAGGCCAGCAGCTGAGCCTGCAGGATGCCCTGGCATACCAGGCCAGGCTTTAGGTGACGAGGCCACGGGCTGATGGTATCAGCTGGTGACCACTGGTGGTGTAGGACAGTGTGAGGGGTGTCCCCTGTGGCTATGTGGTGTACCATCTGTGTCAGAAGCCTGGCACAGGGAAACTGAGCCTGATAACAGAAATGATTTGGGGAGCAGGACAAGCTGGCAGGAACGGAAAAAGTCATCCTGTGAGGTCTGTGTGCAGTAGTACAAGTTGAACTCCATGGAAATACTTTACCCCTGGCACTGTCCAGACTGGCAGCCACTAGCCACATGCTGTTACTGAGACCTTGTAATGTGTTTAGTGCAACTGAGGAACTAATTTTTAAACTTTCTTCCATTTTGATTCATTTAACTTTAAAAAGTCATACTCAATGCAATTATTGAAAAGGTTGATATATGACAAAAATAACAAGTATAGGAATCTGTTCTTTTAGCTGCATATTTAATAAAATCTATACACAGATCAGGTATTTTCAATGAAAATTTAGTGTCTAAGTTGAAATGTGGTATAAGATGCAAAATACATATCAGATTTTTTTTTTTGAGTTGGAGTCTCACTCTGTCACCCAGACTGGAGTGCAGTGGCACACTCCCGGCCACCACAGCCTCGACCTGCTGGGCTCTGGCGATCCTCCTGCCTCAGTCTTTCAAGGAGCCGGAACTACAGATACATGCTACCACATCCAGCTAATTTTTGATTTATTGGAGAGACGACGTCTTGCCAAGTTGCCCGGATGGGTCTTGAACCCGCAGGCTCAGGCAATCCACTCGCCTCGGCCTCCCAAAGTGCTGGGATTACAGGCTGAGCCACCAAGCCAGGCCACATATCAGATTTTTAAAGACTAAGTGCAAATACATATGTTAACAATTTTATATTGATTATATCTTGAAATAATGTTTTATTAGATTAAATAAAATATATTGCTCATATATTTTACTTGTATTAGTAACATCATTAATACATCAATAAAATATATTAATAGAGTAATTTAATATATTTAAATATAAATATGTCAAACACATATTTTATGTAAAATTCATAATAATATAAATGTATAAATATACTTAAAAGTATATGAACATACCACTGAAACTTATTTTACTTGTTTCTCTTTATTTTCTTAACGGTACCCTTACAAAATTTCAAATTATATATGTAAATAGCATTTCTTATTTTTTGAGTTGGAGTCTCACTCTATCACCCAGGATAGAGTGAAGTGGCATGCTCACGGCCACCCCAGCGTCGACCTGCTGGACCCCAGCGATCCTTCCACCTTGGCCTTCCAAGTAGCCAGAACTATAGGCATGCACTACCACGCCCAACTAACTATTTATTTGTTTGTTTGTTTATTTATTTATTATTTTGAGTTAGAGTCTCACTCTGTCACCCAGACTGGAGTGCCGTGGCACGCTCCCGGCCACCGCAGCCTCGACCCGCTGGGCTCCGGCGATCCTTCCGCCTCAGCCTTCCAAGTAGCTGGAACTACAGGCGCACGATACCACGCCCGGCTAGTTTTTGATTTATTGTAGAGATGAGGTCTCGCCAAGTTGCCCAGGAGGGTATCGAACCCACGGGCTCAGGCAATCCACTCACCTCGGCCTCCCAAAGCGCTGGGATTGCAGGTTGATTGGAGCCTGGCCTAAATCACACATTTATATTGAACAGCACTGCTCTAGTACATGTTGGTGTGCACATCCCTCTAAATTGTCTAATAACTATAATTTTTAATGGTTAAATTATGTGCAAACTGTCTGGTTACCATTTTTTCTACTTCTCACGTCAAGAACATCTTGCCATCTCGATCGACCTCATCTACAACCTCATCACGACTACAATAAAAGAGAAATCCTTACTTGCTGGGATCAACTCTTTACTAAGAAAATTA
This sequence comes from Tarsius wallacei, assembly GCA_963574415.1. NCBI lineage: Eukaryota > Metazoa > Chordata > Mammalia > Primates > Tarsiidae > Tarsius > Tarsius wallacei. The sequence continues at coordinate 7,651 of CAUYQG010063791.1, forward strand.
TATGTCTTGGAGCTCCATTCCTAGTTAGACATTCTCCTAAATGACTGAGGGCAGAGAGGCCGCAGGTAAGGAGCCCTGGACCACTCACTAAGCTGTGTTTCCAGGAATCTCAAGAGGGACTTGGATGAAAGATGAAAGAAGTGTTTAACACCGAAACCCTTCATGTTACGTTTATCCTAGTTGCAGTAACAATAACAATCATCTCTCAATGGCATCTATGGGCTATTCTCTCAGACGGGCTCATGATCAGGTAGTAATAAATACTATTTTTAGGAGATGACTGCAGAGTTGACAAATCACGCAGTAGCCCCAGACTGCCTCTAAGCAACCGAGACAAAACAGATTGATGGGACTTGCCGCGCTAAAAGTCTTATAAAAGAACGGGGAGTAATAAAGTCTCAAAATAGATTTTCTAATATAAACTTTTCCCTTAACTGACAGTTGTTGAATTTCAACTCAAATATAGCAAATCTGGACTTCTCATCCTTAAAGAATAATTATTTTGTACATGTCCCTACATACACTGGCACAGAAAGGCTAAACTGTTTCACAATTTTTCAGGGCCTAAAGGAAGAGTTAATGACACTGATATTTCTTGAACAGTAAAAATTGTCTACAGACAATATTCATCATTAACGCTACTTCTCAGAAGAGGCAGCATGGTATTGAGAAAAAACCATGGGTTTCAAAGACTTGCATTTAAATCACAGATCCACATTGACCAGTGTGTGATCTTAATATAGAATTTAACCTTCCTAAACTTCAGTTTCTCCATCTGTAAAAAGAAGCAATAATAAATGTCCCATATGTCAATGAAAATATCAAATTTAGTATTCATTCAGTGAATTCTTTGACACTTTTTCTTTCTTTCTCTCTCTCTCTCTCTCTCTCTCTCTCTCTCTCTCCTCTCTCCCTCCCTCCCTCCCTCCCTCTCTCTCTCTTTCTGAGTTGGATTCTCACTCTGTCGCCCAGACTGAAGTGCAGCGGCACACTCACAGCCACCCCAGCGTCAACCTGCTGGGCTCCTGTGATCCTTCTGTCTCAGTCTTCCAAGGAGCCAGAACTACAGGAGTGCGCTACCACTCCTGGCCAAATTTTTATGTATTTATTGTAGAGATGAGGTCTCAAATAGTTGCCCAGGCTGGTCTTGAACCCGCGGGCTCAGGCAATCCACTCACCTTGGCCTCCCAAAGTGCTGGGATGATAGGCTGAGCCCCCAAACCCGGACTATTTATTTTTAATTTTTTTAGAGATGAGGTCTTCCTCATCTGGTCACCCAGGCTGGAGTGCAATGGTGCCATTATAGCTCACTGCAGCCTTGAAATCCAGGGCTCAGATCATCCCGCCTCTTCAACCTCCCGTGTAGCTGGGACTGCAGGTGCATGCCATCATTTCCAGCTTGAAGCTTTTATTATGTGCTAGATACATAGTAGCTCATATATAATAAGCACTCAGTAAAATCTGTTTTTCGTTTTCCACCTTATGTTACTTAAATATCGAATCTGCTACATTATGGAATATACAGATAAAAGAACGAGGAAGGGAATAAAATACAAATAAAATACAATACCCTGCCACAACAGACTAGAAGAATTATATATATATAAGTTTTTTTTTTTACTTGCCCATATAATTTAGTTTTATTTATTATTTTATTTTATTTTTATTTTTTGAGCTGGAGTCTCATTCCATCGCCCAGGCTGGAGTGCAGTGGCACACTGATGGCCACCACAGCCTCGACCTGCTGGGCTCAGGTGATCCTTCTACCTCAGCCTTCCAAGTAGCTGAAACCACAGGCACGGTGCCACCATGCCCAGTTAACTTTTCTTGATTTATTGTGGAGATAAGTTCTCACCATGTTGCCCAGGCTGGTCTTGAACCCGTGGACTCAGGCAATCTTCTCACCTTGGCCTCCCAAAGCGCTAGGATTATAGGTGTGAGCCACCACACCCAACCTGATTTAGTTTTAAAAAACGTTTTAATGAGTCTACTACAAGTCATTGGCTCTTTCTTTTGTATTACACTGACATCTTGTGGTCATCTAAAGAGCTCTCTGGAAATTGACAATTGTCATTTCCAAATTCTTAACCTTCATCTGCAGAGATGCAATATGAATAGTTGAGTCTCTATATTCAAGAATTAGACTGGGGCCGGGCTCAGTGACCCTGCCTGTAATTCCAGCACTTTGGGAGGCCGAGGCAGGTGGATTGCCTGAGCCCGGGGGTTCGAGACCAGTCTGGGCAACTTGGCAAGACCTCGTCTCTACAATAAATAAAAAGTTAGCTGGGCGTGGTAGTGCATGCCTGTAGCTCTGGCTACTTGGAAGGCTGAGACAAAAGGATCACCTGATACCAGCAGGTCGAGGCTGCGATGGCCGTGAGCGTGCTACTGCACTTCCACCTAGGTGACAGAGTGAGACTCCAACTCAAAAAAAAAAAAAAAAAAAAAAAAAATTAAGTAACAAAACAAGACCCAACTATGAATTGATTTGAACTTATTTTTGGAAGTTTTAAAATACTATGTATGTAGATAATTATACAAATTTTGATTAGTTGAATAGTGTTTTGTGCCATATAGATTATGAAATATTTATTAATCTTTATTTACTGTTTAATATTTTTGTCTAGTGACTTGGAGACAAAATTTTGTTTTCCAGATTACATTCTTGTGTACCTTCAAAAACTTATGTCCATAGGCACTGTATCTAGAGTTCCTAATAGACAAAATGTTGTATGGAAGGACCCCCAAAAAACCTGAAATTCTCTTTTTTCTTTTTTTCTGTTGGAGGGCAAGCCCCTTGTGGTATGCTCAGAATTTGTCCCTGCACATCAAATAACCAAGCAAAGTGTTTAACTGGAAGTTTGGAGAAAGTTGCATCACAATTTGCAGAAGAAAGTCCTGAGTTGTGACAAACAAGTGACTGGTTCTTCCACCAAGACAACACACCTGCTCACATCACACTGAATGTTCAGCAGTTTTTTACCAAAAACAGCATAACCCCCATGTCCCATCCTCTTTATCCACCTGATCTCACCCTCAGTGACTTCTTTTGTTTCCCTGGATGGAAAAAGTCCTCAAAGGGAAACGTTTGATGCAGAAGAGGTGAAATGAAAAATGGCAGAAGCACTAAAAGATTTCAAAATGGACAAGTTCAAAAACCATTGTGAGCAGTGGAAAAGGCATCTTGATAGGTGTATTGGATCAAGCGGAGAGTACTTTGAAGGTGACTGAGGTTTAAACAGGTAAGAATAAATACACATATTTTTACAAATAAATTTTGGGTTTGGGGAGTTCTCCTTTGTATGTGTTCTATAGCAGGGCTTCTCAAACTTAATTAGAGTAATTAGAATCCTGAGGCAGGACTTGTTTTAAAGCAAAGATCGCTGGTCCCCATCTCCAGAGTTCTTGACTTTCTACAGGTCTCAGTCGGGATCTGAGAATTTGCATTTCTAACAAGTTTCCTGGTGATGCTGATACTCCCAGTCCAAGGACCACATTGGAGAACGACCGATGTTGAGTTTGCAACTGCTGGAATTCAGAAGTTCAAGATGAATTGGCTCACGGATGCAGATGGCTCCTGGAGGGAATGAGCAAAGGTATGTGCAGATATCCAGGCGATGTCTGGCTTATACCTCAAACTGCTTACGGCGTGGCAAGAGGGAGTGTCGGAAAGACATGGCAGTGGTGCAGCAAGCAGGGACGCTCCAGCTCGTCCATTAATTGGTAGAATTCCCTTGGGAAAGCCACTTCTTTCTGGGTTTTGGAGCTGCCCGCATAGTGTCGGCTTGAGGACCAATGAATTATGCAATGGTAAGGCACTGTATCCCTGAAAATTATTATCTTGATGATGATGAAGTGAGAAGTGAAAAGAACGTGGAAACATAATGCCCTTGAAAGAAATATATGCAGTGCAGCACTGCAGGAGAATAGGAACAAGAAAGAGCCGGTCGAGGACAGCAGTTGGCAGAGGCCAAAAGGGCCTCAGGACAAGCTGCTCCGTCATAGCTTTAGGATACAATTTCTAGGGCAACCCCTTCGGGTCCCCTCCCACTGTGGGAGCTTTTCTGTCCTCTTAATAAATCCTGCTTCCAAAAAAAAAAAGAATGCAATCACTAGCCCTCTGGAGTGAGTTAGAGAGCTGGCCCTTGTCCAAATGAGGGTACCAGCAAGGATGAAATTGTAGCCAACAACTAGCCCTTGGACTCCGCGGGACCAGTGTCCACCAGCGACACCTTGTGGCAATGACTGGCCTAGCTGCACGGAGTGACAACAGACTTCTTGGTTCTAGTCTGGGGCTTGGAAAAGGGTGGACTCCTTTGGTATATAGGCGTCTCCAATAATGTGCACAAGAGAGTATGCTCTCAGGAGACAGTGGATGCTTTCATAAAGGCAGTCAGATTTTTAAAAAATTATATAGCGAAAGGAAGTGACTGGATCGGCACGCTAAAAATTGGTGCTATGTGTCATGCCTGGAATATATTTGTTTCTATCGTAGGGAGAGTCAGACAGGACTCAGTCAACTGTATATAGATCGGTAAAGGGTTCAAATAACCAGAGAAAGAGCAGCTGTGATTGGTCCCACTCTGTTGTTATATGTGTCTGTGGGTGCTAAGGACGGCTTGAGTGACCTTAGGTATTCAGAATTTACTGGATGGATCGTTGCGACTAGGATGTAGGTAAACTGAACATTTTCCCAACACAAACCTAGAACATAACCAACATTCTTTAAAATGCATTGTTGAGCGCTCAGGAAAAAAGGGAAATTCTACAGGGCTTTAAAATCATAAGAAATTTAAAACTACAGCCCTAAGTGCCAAATAACACTGAGGTCTCCCCAAGAGAGAAGAGTTTCAAGTAACCAAGAGTCTGGAGTCTTAGCACCCACGTGAGCACAGAATATGAAACCTGAACCCAGCAGATGAAGCTGCAACTTCAATGACCACCCCATGGCCATCTCCTCAATAAAGCCAAACCTTAACTGAACCAACCCTTGGTAGACCATAAAAAAAATCCACTCACTAGCACAAGGAGAAGCAGTTTGGTCTGCCTGAACAGGAAAAAATTTCTCCCTGGCATTTATATCTTTGAGTCTTCCCATAAAACAGCTTGAAGTTTGAAACGCTACTACCTATCTAGCCTGGGAATCCCCAAGCCAGGAGATGAATGTAAAAGTTAGTCCCTAGATGCCAATATCTCCAGGATACCTGACTGAAGCAGACTGTAACCTCTTTGGAGGAGCATATTTCCAAGCCAGACTGTAAAGGATTTCCACGGTTAAAGCCTATGATGAGTTCACAATTCAAAATTCCAGGACATGTATTAAAATAAGGTTTCATGAGAGAATGTTAGGGCACAAAAACAGGAATATTAAATCACCCCTGACCCCCAAGAGTTAACAGAAAGGAGAGGCAGAACATCAGCTTAGGGATGGGGATGGGATGAGACATGGGTCTCTACTCCACACAGACGGGAAGTGCCCAGCAGTGCTCCCCCACCCCCCAGCTCCGTGTTGAGAGTATTCTGAGGCCATGTCCAGGCTCAACGAAGAAGCATGTTATATATATATTTATTTTCCTTCTTTGTTTGATTGTTTATTTTATTTGTCTGTCTTCCCAGACAAATGGACACCATTCGCTTTACCCAAAGCGGCAACAACAGAAAAGTCGACATCACACATTTATCTTTGCGTCTTCCCTCCACCCCCATGCCACGCCCAGCATCCGTCACTGTTCTTGGCACAGAGAAGGCGCTCAGTCAGTTCTTGATAAGCGATTGCCAGGTCAGCTTTTTCGAAACAAAGCTTCTCTTACTCCTTGCAAAGCTACCTGTCTTCCTGGAATCCTCGGCCTGCATGGCACGGTGACTCCAGCTGGCAAGAAGCATCAAAGTCAGCAGTCAGCCCTCAGAGGACCGGCCCAGGGGAGCACAGGAAGTCAGCTAATGAAAGGGTTAGCAACCAAACTTCCTCAGATGCCAACTAAAAGCCACTATTTTTACTCCTCGCAAGATACTTTCCACTTCAAAAGTGTGGCCTTTTCCCTTTTGATAGATCTCTTGTATTTCAATTAAGCTTCAGGCTTGCTTTCTTCCTGTTTTCAAACCAAAATTCCCTCCCAAGAGATATCTTCCCAAACACAGTTCTATGGGGAAAGCGATCAGACCTGCCCTGCAGGGGGTTGAGGGCACCTTTGATATGGACCAGAGCACAAACGGCCCTCTCACCTCCGGGGGAGCGCTGCCAACCAGCCAGCCCTTTAAATAGACAGATCTCCACCTTCCCCAGACTTGCCTCCTCCCCTTCCTAGTTTCCCACATCCGAAATCTCTATCCATCATCCACACTGCCCTGTTTGGTCTGGACAAGGCCAGGCTCTCAGAATATACTTCGTGAACTCCAGCATTCCTCCCTGTGGTCCAGTCGGCCACAGTGGATTAGTTCAGTTTCCCCTTTTGACAGAATGTTAGAAGTTAGCGGATGAATTCAAAGACTCACTCCGAGTGGCGGAATCGAAAGCAAAAGGAGAACAAAGCTTTGCAGAGAAAATGGCATTGAACAAGACCCTGAAGGGAGTGGGAAAGGCAGTCTGTGGGGAGGAAAGGGCATAGAAAAATGGAGACGTGAGGTGGTCATGGGGGGCCCAGAGTGTCATGGCCACCAAACATAGCAAATATAGATGATAAATTTAAATCAATGTTAGTAGGTGGGTTGGGGTCAGATGGTAGAACGTAAAAGAACTGGAAGGTTATTCTATAGCAAGAACCCAAACCACAACCATTTAATGAGTATCTATCTACTGTGTGTCAACATCTAACCAAGCCACTGAGGTTACCAGGAAGTCTCAGACACAGACCTCAAAGACCCCTCTCGGAACTCACAGTCTAGTGTCTAGACACTAGACTCTTAAGAAACACACATTGGGCTGGGCGAGGTGACTCAGCCTGTAAATCCCAGCACTTTGGGAGGCCGAGGCTAGAGGACTGCCTGAGCCCGGGGCGTTCGAGACCAGCCTGGGCAACTTGGTGAGACCTCATCTCTGCAATAAATCACAAAAACTAGCTGGGCATGGTGGCATGCGTCTGTAGTTTCGGCTACTTGGAAGGCTGAGGCGGAAAGATTTCCAGAGCCCAGCAGGTCGAGGCTGCAGTGGCCATGAGAGTGCCTCTGCACTCCAGCCTGGGTGACAGGAGTGAGACTACGACTCAAAAAAAAAAAAAAAAAAAGAAACACACATTATAAAACAAGAATTTTTTACACAACGTGCTTTAGGAAGCCAGAGGCAGGGAAGGAAGAGGTGACAGTGAGAGGCCAGCCAAGGTCAGTGTCACTGCAGGAGAAAGTGAATTTGGACTGGGCTTTTTCAAGAGAAATGATGAAAGGTTTAAGGATTGACGGCACGAGTGGGCAGGGAAAGGCGTGTTGTCAAAGGAGGAAGCAAATGTGTTTGGGTCAGTGGAATCATGGTAAATATTCAACAAGCAGCTGGAGGTGGGGGAAGACCTTGGTTTGTAGCAAGGTTTCTATTGTAAATGCTTCACTATGGCCGATTTCAAACTACCAGTGTGATGTCAAACACCTTGCGAAATCTCTGGCCGTTTACCAATGGGCTCTTATAAGCAAGTACAGGCTGGTACACCCTTGCTTGGTTGGGACATGCTGAATTTGAGGTGGCTGGTGGAAGGGACAAGTCCTTTGATCCCATGAGAAGCTGAGCCGAAGCAGGGACTTCCAAAGTCCGGCTGCATCTGGGGCTGATGGCGCTCAGTAGGTAAGCTCTAGGTCTCGTGCCCTATCCCACCGAAGGAGCTCTGCTGTAAGTCTGTCTATGCCCAAGTCGTATGGACCTCTTCACCAGCTTAGAGGAACCCAATGAAACAGCACTCGTGCTGACATCCACATTGAAAGCTACCTTCGCACGCATGTCACCGCAGTTCTCATAGTCACTTGCTGCCCCCTGCTGGGCAAAGAAATGTAGCACTCAAGGACAAATTATCTCCAGAACCATGGGACCATCAGTAGCTACCACCTCCAGTTCTTGGTCCTCTGGTGTCAACTACAGGTGTCAAACAGAAGCGAGTTGAAAAAGGCAGTCTAGGCAGTTCAGAGAAATGTCCCCAGTGGCATCTGCAGCCATTGCCAGTCATTCTGAGAGCTTCCAGGTGCCTGGTGAGGGTTTCACTGATGGGCTCAGACTTCAGCAGTCCTGAAGATCCAGAGGAAGGCACTTCTCCTCAAAGGATTCTCCCCATAGGATGGAGAGGGGCTGCCGGTGGTGCTCGGTCCCAGGTCTTGGTCCCCCTCAAATTCCCACGGTACCTGTGTGTCTAGTCCACGAGTACTCTTGCATCAAATGCCCCCGATGTTTCCTAAACTGAAAATATCCTGTCATTAAGATGAGGTGGAGCTCTATTTGGGGGCATATAACTTATCTATTCTACATAGCACATAATTGCAAGGGCCAATACAGCTGCTGAGTTGTTTTCTTTTCTTACTTTAATTCATGAGGACTTCATTGTGAGAAAGAAGAAAAAAAGGTAAGGCACAAAGGATATTTTAAAGTGACACGATTCTGTACTTTGGAAACCCAAGAGAATCTGTCAAAAACCTCCTCACACTGATAAAGGACTTTGGCAAAATCTCAGGGTATAAAATAAATGTACAAAAGTCAGTCGCATTCCTGTACACTAACAATAAACAGAAGCCCAAATAAAAAGCACAATACCATTCACAATAGCCACACAAAAAACGAAATACCTTGGCATCTTCCTAAACAGAGAAGTCAAAGATCGTTACCATGAAAACTAAAAAACACTGCTCAAAGAAATCAAAGGTGGCGCAAACAAATGGAAAAATATTCCATGCTCATGGCTTGGAGGAATTCACATTGTTAAGATGTCCATCCTACTCAAGGAAATCTACAGATTTAACGCAATACCCATTAAATTACCAGCAGCATTCTTTTCCGATCTGGAAACGACAATACAGGAATTCATATAGAAACATAAATGATCACAAATAGCCAAAACAATCCACAGCAAGAAAAACAAAGCGGGAGGTATAACACTCCCAGACATTAAGCTTTATTATAAAGCTACAATAATCCAAACAGCCTGGTATTGGTACAAGAACAGTCATATAGACCAATGGAACAGGATGGAGATTCCAGAAGCAAGACCTCGATTTCTAAACCAACTGATTTCGACAAAGCCTCCACCATCAACCACTGGGGAGAGGAGAACCTGTTCAACAAATGGTGCTGGGAAAACTGGCTGAACACTTGCAGAAGATTAAAACAAGACCCCTCCCTATCACTATACACAAAAATCAACTCTAAATGGATCAAAGACCTAAATGTAAAATCTCAAACTATAAGAGCCTTAGAAAATGCAGGGTACACCCTTATGGAAATTGAAACTGGCAACCAATTCCTGACCAAAACTCCAAGTGCCTATGCCATAAGAGATAAGATAGACAAGTGGGACTTCATCAAACCGACAAGCTTCTGCAAAGCCAAAGAAACCACTGAGAGAGCGGGTACCTGCATAATGAACTTATATACCTAACCCTAAATTATTATTGATTGGAAAAAATATTTGTCAACTGTGTATCTGACAAAGGCCTCACATCTAAGACCTACAAGAAACTCAAATGTGCTGAAAAGGAAAAAACAACTCCATTACAAAGTGGGCAAAAGATATGAATAGACACTTCTCAAAAGAAGACATATGAGCAGCCAACAGATACATGAAAAGATGCTCAGCCTCACTCACTAGTCATCAAAGAAATGCAAACTAAAACCTCACTGAGATACTACTTAACTCCAATCACGATGGCCAGCATCAATAACTCAAAAAACAACAGATGCTGGAGAGGATGCAGGGAAAAGGGAACACTTCTACACTGTTGGTGGGAGTGTAAACTAGTGCAGCCTCAGTGGAAAACAGTGTGGAGATTCCTAAAAGATCTAGAAATCGACCTCCCATACAACCCCGCAATCCCCCTACTAGAAATATACCTGGAGGAACTGAAATCATTCTATGAAAAAGACACCTGCATACACATGTTTATTGCAGCATTATTCACAATAGCAAAAACATGAAACCAACCGTGCTGCCCATTGAAAGAGGACTGGATAACTCCAGCCTGGGTGACAAGAGTGAGACTCCCAACTCCAAAAAAAAAAAAAAAAAAAAGGAAGAAAGAGGACTGGATTTTTAAAAATGTGGTACATATACACAGTGGAATATTACACAACCATAAAGAAGGACAAAATTATGAACTTCGCAGCAACTTGGATGGACATAGAGGCTATAATACTGAGTGATCTATTACAGAAACAAAGAACCGAGTATCACATATTCTCATTCATAAGTGGACCTTAAACAACTATTGTAATATTGTAAGAAAAGGATTGGCAGTAGTGGGAAACTGCCAGGGGAGGGGGCACACCTCATCAACAAGGGTACCTGCATAATGAACATTTGCATACCTAACTCTGAATTGTACCCCACGTATTTAAAATAAAATTTATTTTAAAAAGATATTTTAAAGTTATCGATTGGCTAATTATTAATATGACAACCACTTTTTATATAATCACTACAAGGTGAAATTAATAATTATGTATAAATATGATATGGTAATTAAACATAACCAGTATTTAGATTTAATTTGATTAAGAAAAATTAAATAGAGCCCTGGACCCTGCAGCCGCTGTGATATTGATGCCCAAGAAGAATCAGATGGCCATCTATGAACTCCTTTTTAAAGAGGGAGTGATGGGGGCCAAGAAGTATGTCCCTATGCCTAAGCACCCAGAGACGGCCAACAGGAATGTGTCCAACCTTCATGTCATGAAGGCCGTGCAGTCTCTCAAGTCTTGGGGCTACATGAAGGAACAGTTTGCCTGGAGACATTTCTACTGTTACCTTACCAACCAGCATATCCAGTATCTATGTGATTACCTCTACCTGTCCCCTGCGTTTGTGCCAGTCACCCTGCTCCATAGCCGTCCAGAGACTGGCAGACCTCGGCCCAAAGGTCTGGAGGGTGAACGGGCTGCAAGATTCACAAGAGGGGAAGCTGACAGAGACGTCTACAGACGGAATGCTGTGGCCCTGGTGTTGACAAGGAAGCTGAGTCTGGGGCTGAGTCGGAAACCAAGTTCTAGTTTAGAGGCAGGTTTAGTCGTGGACGTGGTCAGCCACCTCCATAAAATTGGAGGAGACTATTAAGTGTAGAATAAACTTGTAGCCAGAAAAACTTAAACAAAATTAAAGTAGGGTTATTTGACCCTTAGGATAGTGGATAAATTTGTTTCTATCAATAGAGGATATTGACATCCGTCCCAAAGATAACCCTATCGCTGACATTATTCTTCAGGGTGAAAGACAACATTTCCCTGCCAGGATCAGAAGCAAGGCAAAGATGTTCGCTCACCACATGGTACTGGAAGTTCTAGCCAGTGCAGCAAAGCAAGAAAAGGACATAAAAGGCATACAGAGGCCGGACCTGGTGGCTCAGCCTGTCATCCCAGTACTTTGGGAGGCCAAGGCGAGAGAATTGCCTGAGCCCGCGGGTTCGAGACCAGCCTGGGCAACACGGTAAGACCTCATCTCTACAATAAATCAAAAATGAGTCAGGAGTGGTGGCACGCTCCTGTAGTTCCAGCTACTTGGAAGGCTGAGGCGGAAGGATCACCGGAGCCCAGCAGGTCGACCCTGGGGAGGCCCTAAACGTGCCATTGCACTCTGGCATGGACGACGGAGTGAGACTCCAACTCAAAAAAAAAAAAAGGCATACAGATTGGAAAGGAAAAAATAAAACTCTTTCTATTTGCAGATTTCATGACTATGTACAAAATTCTCATAGAATCTACCAGAAAAAAAAAAAACTAGTACCAAAATTAATTGTATTTCTGTATACTAGCAATGGGCACTTGGGAACTAAAATTTAAAATAAAATAGCATTCACAAGGCTAAAAAAAATTCTTAGGTGTAAATCTAATTAAAAACATGCTGAAAACTACAAAACACTGGCAAAAGAAACCAAACATCTAAATAAAGGGAAAGACATACCGTGGCCATGAATTGGACAACTCGACATAGTAAAGATGTAAGTTCTTCCCAAACTGATATGTAGGTTTATTGCAATTCCTACAAAAATCCCAGCAAAATATTTTGTTGATAAGGACAAAATTATTCTAAAATGTATATGAAAAGGCAAAGGAACTAGGCTAGTTAAACAATTTTGAAAACAACGAATCAAGTGGAAAGACTCATTCTACCCAATATCAAGAATTACTATATAGACATAGTCAACAGACAATATGGTGTTGGTGGAAAAATATTCACACAGATTAATGGAAGAAACTAGAGAACCCAGAAGTAGACCCACAAAGATACACCCAGCTGGTTCTTGACAAAGGTCCAAAAACATTGCCATGGAGCAATGATCACCTTTTCAACATAGGAAACCAAAGCAAAAACCCGTGAACCTTGACCTAAACCTCACACATAACTTGAATTTGGGAATCAAAGGTTTTATTTATTTATTTGTTTATTTACTTACATATTTATTTATTAACTTATGTGGAGTTGGAGTTTCACTCTGTTGCCCAGGCTGGAGTACAGTGGCACACTCACACAGCCATCACATCCTTGACCTGCTGGGCTCAGGTGATACTTCCGCCTCCGCCTTCCAAGTAGCTGGAACTACAGACATGTGCCATCATGCCTGGCTAATTTTTTTATTTATTGTAGAAATGAAGTCTTACCAAGTTGCCCAGGCTGGTCTCAAACCCCTGGGCACAGGCAATCCTCTTGCCTCCGCCTCCCAAAGTGCTGGGATTACAGGTATGAGCCACCACACCCGGCCTCGAAGATTTAAAATTAAGATGTAAACTATAAAATTTTAGAAGAAAGCATAACTGTTGCCAGGCTAGGTGGCTCAGCCTGTAATCCCAGTGCTTTGGGAGGCCAAGGTGGGTGGATTGCCTGAGCCCACGGGTTGAGACCCGCCTGGGCAAATTGGCGAGACCTCATCTCTACAATAAATCAAAAATTAGCCTGGCGTGGTAGCGCGCGCCTGTAGTTCCGGCTACTCGGAAGGTTGAGGCGGAAGGCTCGCCGGAGCCCAGCAGGTCGAGGCTGCGGTGGCCGGGAGCGGCCACTGCACTCCAGTCTGGGCGAGAGTGAGACCAACTCAAAAAAAAAAAAAAAAGAAAGCTGTTAATCTTCAGAACCTAGGGTTTGGTGAAGAGTTCTTAGACCTGACAACAAAAGAATGATTCATAAAAGAAAAATAATCAATAAATTAGACTTCATCAACATTAAAAACATTTGTCTTGCAAAAGACCCCATAGAGAGACGAAAAGACAAGCTACAGACTAAGAAGAAATATTTGCAAGCCATGTATCTAATCACGTCTAGAATTTATAAAAACTCTCAAAATATAACAGTAAAAAATTAAACTATCCTCTTAGAAAACAGGTAAAAGACGTGATTTCACCAAAGAAGATATAAAAATGTCAGACAAGCACATGAAAACATATTCAACATCACTAGCCAACAGAGAAATGCAAATTAAGATCGCTGTGAAATACCACTTCACATCCATCAAAACAACAAAAATGAAAAATAGTGGCGACATGGAATGTTGGCAAGAATGAGGAAAAACTAATTTCCATACACTTCTGGTGGTGACGTAAAATGTTACAGGTACTCTGAAAAACTGGCAGGTTCTCACAATGAATCTAACATTAACTTACTAGACAACCTTACAAATCGTCCTCCTGGACATTTAACCCAGAGAAACGAAAACTTTATGCCCACACAAAAAGCTGCACATAATTTTTTATAGCAGATGAAAACTGGAAATGCAACAGATAAAAACTGGAAGGCCAAGGTGAGTGGATTGCCTGAGCCCAAGGATTCGAGACCAGCCTGGGCAACTTGGTGAGACCTCATTTCTACAGTAAATAAAAATTAGCCAGGTGTGGTAGGGCGGGCCTGTAGTTCCAGCTACTTGGAAGGCTAGGCTGAAGGATTGCCTGAGCCCAGCAGGTCAAGGTTGCAGTGGCTGTGAGTGTGCAACCTGGGCAACAGAATGAGACTGACTCCCCCCGGAAAGAAAGAAAGAAAGAAAGAAAGAAAGAAAGAAAGGAAGGAAGGAAGGAAGGAAGGAAGGAAGGAAGGAAGGAAGGAAGGAAGGAAGAAACTCATGCGATATTTGCGTAATGTTTTAAGTTATAGTTCATATGTAACGGAATATTAAGTAACCAGTAAAAACAATGATTAGCTAGGCACGGTGGCTCAAGTCTGAAATTCCAGTGCTTTGGGAGGCAGAGGTGAGGGGATTGCCTGAACCCATGGGTTCGAGAATGGCCTAGGTAACTTCAGACACCTCATCTCTACAATAACTCAAAAATTAGCCGGGCATGGTAGCGTGCATCTGTAATTCCGGCTATTTGGAGGGCTGAGGCAGAAGGATTGCCAGAGCCCAGCAAGTTGATGCTGGGTGGCCTGAGTGTGTCACTGCACTCCAGCCTGGGCGACAGAGTGAGACTGCATCTCAAAAAAACAAAAACAAAA
>CAUYQG010063793.1:0-51268 GCA_963574415.1 Tarsius wallacei
ATCTATAATACTGAGTGACCTCTCACAGAAACAAAGATCGGAGTATCACATGTTCTCACTCATATAGTGAACCTTGAACATCCAACGTAATACTATAAGAAAATGACTGACAGTGGTGGGAAATTACGGGGAGGGGAGGGGTGATGGGATTAATGATACTCAATATCTGTCTGGGGACGGGGAGACACCTCTTATCACCAAGGGTTTCTGAACGAAGCATATTTGTATACCTAATCCTTAACTGTACCCCACAATATGATAATAAAAAATACTGATTAAAAAAAAAGAGCAGATAAAAGTGATAACTACTAAAGTAAATGTTCATAAACTGCAGTACATTAAAATTAAAGAGAAGATACTTGCAATACATATAACCGACAATGAACATACAAAATACATAAAATTCCTACAAATAAATTTTTAAAAAAAGAGGATTCATTTTTTTTTAAATGGGAGAAAAAACATACGAACAGGCACTTTATTATACAGCATTTCCAAATAAACAAGAACACATTAAACTTTTCTTAACATTAATGGCAGCAAAATGTCAAGTCAAGCCACACCCACAAGAAGAGATAATATTGAAAATGTTAAAGTACCTGGAACTTTCTGTACTGCTTGTGTGAGTGAAAACTGGTGCATACTCCTGGAAAATTGTGTGAAAATGTCTCTTAAAGTTGATCATATTTCTATCTCATGATCCAGTAACTTTACTTTTACACTTAGGCATTTAAAAATTCACACCACAAGACATATACTAAAATGTTCATAGTAGCATTATTCATAATAGAAAAATCTAGGAACCAGACAAATAACTATCAAAAAGGGAACGGATCAAAAAATTGTAGTATACTCCAACAATTGCACAGCATTTAAAACAAACTACTAGTATATACAAATATGTGTATGAATCACATAAGCATAATATTGAGCAAAAACATTCAAGCACAAAGACAGGCAAACTGTATGGGTCTTCTTTTATAAAATTCAAAACCAGACAAAACTAATCTATGGTGTTAAAAGTCAGGAAAATAGTTGTCTTCTTAGCTGGTGGAAAGCAGCACAAAGAGGTGAGTGGGATTCAGGGATGCTATTTATTTTTCTACTTCTTGATTTAGGTGATGGCTACATAATATATTCACAAAGTAATAATTCTGTGTATATGCTATAGGGCAATATAATTATCAAAATTCAAACAAACAAACTCTAAAAAGGATAGTTGTGTCCATTATACAGTAGAGATTTGGTAGTATTATAAGGGTTACAAGAGGCTTCTTGGGTGTTGGTAGTATGATTGTTTTCACAGGGGCTTGCTCTATGAGTAAATTGAGGGATTCAACTTGATTTGTGGGTTTCTATGTGTACTGTTTTTCAGGATTTAAAAAGTCAAGAGGAAAGAACCTGGGTCTTCAAAATTCCTCTAGCACATTAAAATTAATTTAAATTGACTAGCTAAAATCAGTGTACAGAGGTTTGCTAGAGGAAAAAGGAAATATTGTTAGTCATATAGCCTAACTGCCCATTGGGAGCTCAATTTATGATGCAAAAACTATACATTCTTTTTTAATGTTTATGTGTATGCATATCCCACTAATGTGGACTTTATTAAGTAAAAATATAATAATTTAACAAAATTTATTTTCCTCTTGTATAAGTTTTAAATAATTTTAAGTTTCTTTTTCAATTCTTTCTACTTTGGAGATTGAAAATATGCAGAGGTCTCTGTGTATTAATGATCAAGCTTTCCAGGTACAGAAACCACCCGCCACTATCACCAGCAAGCACACAGTAAAATAGCTAAGGAAGGAAACGCTTTTTAGAATTGTAAAACATCTCATTATTGTTATATTAATGTGCAGTAGTGAAAAGACCTCAAGGAATTCAATCCTAATGAGTTATTATAACCACTTTTATTTTAATGCTTAGTTTAAATCTAAGGCAAGTTTCTATGACTTTGTTGGGCATTGTTGGCAGTATAAATGGGCAGGATGCCCAGAAATAAGGGTGACACTTTATTTTCATATTATTAAATTTATCAGTGAGTCTGCCAGGAGCTAAAAGTTGCAAAGAGAAAAGCATGCTATGTGCTTTTTGAAAAGTCAAATGTTCCTGTATCATGTTGGGGAAACATCCTGAAGGAAAGACAAAATATTAATGAAATATAATTTGGAAATGTGTTCTTTTAGAAATGAGTTTTAAACCAACTCCCTACTACCAAATAGTGGAGAATTGGTGAATATTATTAATGAACTCAGAAATACATAACACTATTAATGCAAGTATAATTAAAGTTATTAATAATAGCTACCATTTACCGAACACTTACTAGGACCTAAGGTCTATTCTGATATGCTTTAAACGTATTACCTATCACATATTACAACAACCATATAAATTAGGTATTATCATTATCTCTTTTTCACTGATGAGTAAATGGAGGCATATAATTTTTTTTTCATGTTTTCGATGCTGTCATTAAAAAAGATAAACCATTACATTGGTACATTTGATTTTCTGTGCAGGTTTGTGCAGGTTTGTCAGATTATTCTAAATGAGAGGTTCTAGGATGAAATAATGTTTTAGAGCAATTTAAGCCCTTCTTCCTAAGCTTCTTGAATGACATTCTAGTATGTGCTGTTGTTGTGCAGCTTGAGTGGAATCCTGGGATAGCACCTATATGTACTGCAATTACTTTTCTCGGATGAAGTGGACTTTCCAGTATGATTCCAATGACTCTATGATCCGTTGCCTAGAGATCTTCCCAGTGGTGCTTAAAGAAAACGTTATAAGTTGCAGTAGACAAGATAAATAAGTTATAATTTTAAGGTGATTGATATGCAAATTGGCTTAATGCAATCATTCCATGCTTTACATATATTTTTATACCATAATACTGCTGTGTACAGCATTATTATATATAACTATAATTTGTCCAAAAAAAATAAAATGAGTCACCTAATTCATTTGCTAGATCCTAAAATATTTTTAGGAAGAAAAATCACTGTAAATTGAAAAATATGACTTAATAAGAGTTTTCATAGCCTTAAAAATAAAACAGACTAAGAATCAGTAAATAGAAAATCCCCTCAAATAACTTTTTAGGCTTTTGCTATACTACCTGAATATCTCAAAAATTAACAAATGAACTGGGCCTTATTTTCCTTTACAGCTGCAAAGTGGTGTTTATAGTGATATTACTTGAGATGCATAACAACAAAGCAGCATTTCTGACAACCCCAATCTTCAGGTTCAAGAAAAGTGATCCACAAGTGTGTAAAAAAATGTTTCAATAATGTTGCAGGGAAAAGAAAAAGTCACTTGATACTCACACCATAATCCACAATGGATAACAATTTTCCAAATAATACATCTTGTGGATGACTCTCCAGCTGGGGTTCACGGCATATAATGCCAGGCAATTCCACTCCTTAGCATGTATAGCACTAGAATTCATAGCTTGCTCAGGACTTTAAGTTTCATCTGATGTGAAATACTAGATTTAGTCTATAAACATTAGGATTTTATAGACTCTTCAGTTTCAAACAATTGTATTTTTCTGTTATTCTAGATTCAAGGAGTACATGTGCAGGCTTGTTTATATAGGTATATTGTGTGGCGGTGAGGTTCACACTTCTTGAACTGATATACCTAATCATAGTAACTATAGCATTCAGCCTAAAGCAAAAGTCAAAACTGCCAAATGGTGGAGTTCATGTCTTTAAGTGTTAAAATTTTCTAAGTCTTAGTCTGATACTCCAATAATTGACAAGAGGCGCAATGCTTAAAAGTACTCAGTTCAAATCCTGGCTCTGCTATTTAGTAGCTGTGTGACCTGGGAAAGTTACTTATTCTCTTTCTGCTTCAGCTTTTCATTAGTAAAATGGGGATAATAATGGTATCTACATCAAAGGGTGGTAGTAAAGAGCAAATTCATTAATATCCCAGAGCATATATAATGATGTCTTGTACGTATTCAGAGATTAATATATATCAACCATTATTATTAACAGAATATCATCACAAAATATTTTTTAAAGGAACAAAGTAAGGGAGATATTACAAAGCAAGTTTTGTGGGGTATGGACCACAAGAAAACAATGATGAAAGCAATAACAAAAATTATGAGACATTAAGATAAGACTATAAGAAGATAACTGAAAGAACAAAACTACTGAAATATATGAGATGGAAGGGCAACTTTCTGTTCTGGAAAATAAATTGAATGTATGTGCTTATCTTCTCTTCCTCTCAAAATATTCTTAAAATGTCAGAAAGATTGAAGAAGAAGAATAAACCTGTAACAACACTGAAATTGGGAAAGGAAACATTAGTATACCCAAAACTTTGAAGAATATCTATAAGACAGAGAACAGATGGAATTGTATTGAGGAATAAATCAAAATGATGGACAGCATAGCAATAGACTATAGAAAGGAAATCATTTTTCCTAGAAGAACATAAGAGAGGCTTCAAGTTTACAGTTGACAGATACAGAGGGAGGAAGTGACACATGGTACAATAGTCAAAATGATTAATAGAAGTACTGTATATGGAAAAGCTAGGCTTGATCACCTATCCAACAAAACATTTAAAGAGAAACTGACAACAGCAGACATAGCTAAGAAACGTTAAAGATCTCTCAAAATAAACCTCCAGATACCTGGAGATAGAAGGCACCTATAATGGATGTCCATACACTAGAATTAATTCCCCCCTTACTTTTGCATTGTGTTGGGTGTGGCTTTAGGCTCTTCTCTTTATTTTAAAATAAAACATTTGTGTTTTCCTGGCTTTTCCACTTACTTAAGGCTTTTCTCTGCCTTCTAGTTAGGGAAAACATTTAATGGAAAAACAGACCTGCACAGTGACCCAAAAACTCTTATCTCATGCTTAGATCTACAATCAAATCTTTCATTCATACATATGAATAAATGATAACTGAAAATTATTGAAAGAAAACCATGAGCTGGAAAAAATAAAAAGAATAAAGGACTGAGGAGAGATGAAATAATTCTGAGAAAAATTAAATTAAGGGAAAAGCTCAAATTGTAAAAAAAGATATTTGAGAAAATGTGTATCCATAAAACAAAACATAATGTCATTATTAAAGACAAAGATATTAAGAGGAAAAGAAGGAAGTGTGGAAGAAAGAGAAAATGAGGGAGGAAGGGAAGAGCTGAATGAGAGAAAAAAGACAAGAGAAGAAAGAAGAAAATAAAGAATAATGCAGAGTTCTTACAAAGCAAAACTAAAAATGTCAATTTCAAAATTTTATGTAAAACTAGAAGAATAAGTAAAGGACAGATACAAGTATAAAAAAGTACAAGACACAAAGAGATGAAAAACAACATAATTGTGAGGGATATAAAGGATTAGTCAAGCAGGTCCAGCATCCTTCTAACAGAAGATTTAAGAAGAGAAAACAGAAAAAAAAAAAAAAAAAACAGAAGGAAAGAGGTAGCAGAAAAGAGACAGGGAAGAATCATTAAAAGATTTCAAAATGGGGTACTAGGAGATCCAAGATGGCCACCATGGAGCAGCAGACTGGCACCACTCTCACTGAACAAGGTAGAGAGCAGGGACCAAGCTGACAATAAATGAAGAAACCCTGAACACTTTTGGATGGGTGAAGCACCCTGCACCCAAAAAAGTTCTCTTGGCACATGTAGAGACCAGAAAACAATGGTAGATGCAGAAGTTCTAGTGTCCCGTGGCCCACCATGCACCCAGCTCATGCATGAACTGAAGCTCTGCCCAGCAAACAAGAGTGGGTGAGTGTACCTAAGATGCTTTGGGTTCATTTACCCACTCCCAGCCATGCATAAGTTGTTGGTCTCACATGGGAGAAGTCCTGGTCAGGGCACAGCAGTAGAAAACTGGACCCCAAGCAGAACCTGGGGGGGAAAAAAAATCCATGCTGGATCAACAGCCATGAATGTAGCTATGGCTGGCTCCTAAGCAGGGAAAACCTACCAGCAGAGTGAACCTCGTTGGTGCCTAGCTTATCTTCCCAGCCAGATCAGGAAGACTCACCTCCAAGCCCTGCATGCTACAAGTTGGATACCCTCCTCCTTCCCCCATGGCAGGGAAATTACTGTTTTTTCTTTCTTCTTTTTTCTGAATTTTGTTTTTTATTGGTGTGCAAGACATGGGATGAGAGTCACCTCATGGTATGCATCCCTCCCAGGGAATGTCCATTCTAATCTTCCTGGGGTTGTTTGTGGAACTTTTTCTTTTTCTTAGAGCTGCTCTTGCTGCCAGCAGCTTCTTCTGGTCCACTGTTGACTGGCTCTTCCTTGGAAGAGAATTTCTACTTTTTCTTGGAGACTTTCCTGTTGCCTGCCCCTTCAGGATCACTAGTTATTTCCTCCTTGGGTGAGGATTTCTTCCTCTTGGGAAGACTTGTGCTGCCAGTTGTGTTTTCAAGATGATTATTAACCAATTCCTCCTTGGAAAAAGATTTCTTTTTCTTGGGTTTGGAGAAAGAGAAAGATGAATTTCCTTTCCATTCTCCTGAGGAGAATCCTGAGGCTTTTGCTTTCTCTTCTTTTTGGGTTTTTCAGCTATCTCCTTACATTCCTCTGGAGTACTACTGCTGTTTCCTGGAGATCCAAGGGCAAGCACAACCAGTCATTTCTTTTCCTTCTTCAAGTGTTTCTTCTCTGGTTTCTCCAACTTCCTAGTAACCTCAGCAGTAGCTTCCTCTACCTGAACCATTGCTTCCTTCATGACATCCAAATTCTTTCATGGAATCTCCCCAGTCTCATAGAAGGACAGCCGCTCCTCAACTTGTTCTCAAAGCCTCTTCCCAAATACACCTGTGGGCACCTCAGAGAAGCAATCGATTCATAAGGCAATACTGCATTTGTTTGCCAGGTATCAGGAGATGTGGTCTGTGTTCTTGGCAGCTGCTTGGCCAATGAACGTGGAGTGGAAAATGAGTCCATATTTTGGTGTGTTACCACTTGTCTTCAGGGATCTGGAGACTTGGTCCCTTTGCTGGGCCCTGGGAATCACTCAGACACCAGGACTGGTCATCGAAATTACTGTTTATTCAAGAGCAGAGTGTGGACTTGAAAAGAAAGGGAGCAACACGAAAGACACTTGATGACTTTCTTGGTGGGACAGTTTCAGGGTTACAAACAGCAGACAGCAAATTGGGGAAGGGCTCATTTCCCCATGGACTCTCCACAAAGTGCTGGCAGCAGTGGTTGCTGCCTCCCTCCCTCTCTCACTGAGTGACCTATATTGAACCATAGAAAGGACCCTAGTCAGTGAGTAGCTTCAGAACAATAATACCAAAAGGAATAATAGAGAGGGAAGAGAGGTTTGCCACAAATGAGGAAAAATTCATGAAAAGATACAGGTAACCCTCAGAGTATTAAAAGGCAGCACCTGAAAAATCAGCTATCAGAGGAAATACAATGGAAACTTCCCAAACAATCTGCTCCAGATGAAAGTCACAGAAATCAGAGTTTGGATGGCTAAAATGAAAGAGAGAACCAAGAGAAACTATAAGTGAAACTCATTGAAGATGAACAGGAAGTGAAAGCAGAGTTGGCCAATTTCTGAAATAATGGAAATAAAGAACTCCATCCTGGGAATCATAAACAAAGTAACAAGCATAGGGAACAGGATCAACTAAGCAGAGGAAATAATTGTAGAGCTTCAAGACCAAAATATGGAATTAACCCAGTCTGTCAAAAACATAGGGAAAAAAAAGCTCAGAGAGATGGAGCAATGCCTCTGAACGATGTGGGACTAGGTCAAGAAGCTAAATCTATGCCTGATTGGTATCCCTGAATCAGAAAGGGAAGCTGAGAATGCCTTGGAACAAACATTCCATGAGGCCATTCAAGAAAACTTCCCACATCTTGTTAGAGTCAACCTTTCAAGCACAAGAGATTCAGAGTACCCCTGCAAGGTATCACATGAGAAGACCAATCCCAAGGCATATAGTAATCTACTTCCATCAAGTAAGCATGAAAGAAAAAAATCTTACAGTCAGCAAGAGAGAAAAGTTAGACTACATACTGGGGAAGACCCATCAGAGTTATCTGCAGAAACACAAGCCAGAAGGAACTGGAGTCCAATCTTTAACATTCTTAAAGATAAGCAATTGAAGTCAAGAATTTCCTACCCTGCCAAGTTATGCTTCATCAGTGAGGGAGAATTAAAATCCTTCCCAGACATTCAATCTGTAAGAGAATATGCCACCTCCAGACCAGTCCTTTAGGAGACACTTAAGAAGTTCTTAGCCGGGCTCGGTGGCTCAGCCTGTAATCCCGCGCCTTTGGGAGGCTGAGATGAGTGGATTGCCTGAGCCCGCGGGTTCGAGACCCGCCTGGGCAACTTGGAGAGACCTCATCTCTACAATAAATAAAAACATCAGCTGGGCGTGGTAGCACGTGCCTGTAATTCCGGCTACTCAGAAGGCTGAGGCGGAAGGATCACCGGAGCCCAGCAGGTCGAGGCTGCGGTGGCTGGGAGCAGCCACTGCACTCCAGTCTGGGTGACAGAGTGAGACTCCAACTCAAGAAAAAAAAAAAAAGAAGTTCTTGAACATAGAAAAAGAAAGAACAGTCCTAACCATCACAAAAGTATAGGCAAGCAGTCAACAGAGCATACAGAACACTCACAAAAATGAAAATACACACACATATAAATACAAAAGGAAAAAAAGCAAACTTTTAAGAGTCATTTGACAGTGATAAACTCCCACATTTCAATAATAAATTTGTATGTGAATGAACTAAATGTGTCACTAAAGAGACACAGAGTGGCAAACTGGAAATAAAGAATAATGATCCAACATTCTGCTGCCTCCAGAAATCTCATCTCACTGCAAAGAAACCCACAGGCTCAAAGTTGGGGGCTGGAAAATGGTCTTTAAGGCAAACAGAAAACCGAAGAAAGCAGGAGTGTCTCTTTTGATATCAGACAAAGCCAACTTCAAACCATCAAATGTTTAAAAGGACACAGAAGGACACTAAATAATGATAAAAGGCTCAATCCACCAGCAAGAAATATCTATCCTAAACATATATGCACCAAACACAAGAGCGCCAGGTTTTATGAAACTACTAAGTAAACTAAGAGAGGGCATTGACTTTCACATGATCATAGTTGGAGACTTAAATGCCCCACTAACTGCTTTAGATAGATCATTGAGGAAAAAACTCAACAAGAAGATCTGAAACCTTAACTTAACACTCGATCAAATGGATTTAAAGGACAACTACAGAACATTCCACCCTCATCTACAGACTATACATTCTACTCACAAGCACATGGAACATACTCCAAGATCAATCACATTCTCAGACATAAATTAAGAAGGAACAAATTTTAAAAGATTGAAATAATACCATGCATCTTCTCAGATAACAGTGGAATATAAATAAATATCACCACCAATAAGATTCCCTGAAAGACACAAAGACATGGATACTAAACTAAATGCTACAGAACAACTTCTGGATCAACGTGGAAATCAAGAGAAATAAAAAGATTCCTGGAAACAAATGCAAATAAAGACACATCTTATCAGAATATGAAAGCAGTGTTAAGAGGAAAATCTGTAGCATTGCATGCACACATCAAGAAAACAGAAAGATCACAAGTATCAGCCTATCATCACACCTAAGGGAGCAGGAAGCAAGATTGTTTAAGTACTAACTTCAGCAGAAAAATCCAGATCACCAAGATAAAATCACAATTGCAGAATATAGAAGACAAAAATACCATAGAAAAGGTCAATAAGACAAAAGCTGGTTCTTTGAAAGGATAAATAAGATGGACAGAACTATGACCAGATTGACTCAAAAGCAAAAAAAAAAAAAAGAGAGAGAATGCCCAAATAAATAAAATTAGAAACACAATAGGCAAAGTCACAACTGGTCCTGAAGAAATTCAAAAGATTATGAGATTACTACAAACACCTGTATGCAAATAAGCTCAAAAATCTAAAGGAAATGGAAGACTTTCTGACAACACACAACTCTTCAAGGTTGAAACAAGAAAAAATTGAAACTCTAAACAGGTTAATAAGAATCCAGGAAATCGACTCAGTCTTACAAAATTTCCCTGCCAAAAAAAGCCTGGGACCAGATGGCTTCCCAGTTGTATACTGCAAGATATACAAGGAGAAGCTGATACCAATTTTATCAAAAGTATTTCAGGCAATCAAAAACAATGGAATTCTCTCCAAGTCATTTTATGAAGCTGACATCATACTGATACCCAAACCTGGCAAAAGGCCTAGTAAAGACAGAGAAGTACAGGCCAATATCTGATGAACATAGTCGCAAAAATTCTCAACAGGATTCTAGCAAATCAGATCCAACAACACATCTCAAGGATCGTCCACAATGACTAGGTGGGCTTCAATCGTGTGATGCAGGACTTGTTCAAAATTTGCAATACCATAAATGTAAATCAGCACACTAAAAAATATAAAGCCCAAAACCACATGATTATCTCACTAGATGCAGAAAACACATTGGACAAAATCCAACATCCCTTCTTGATAAAAACCCTTGAGCACCTAGTCACAGAGGAAACATTCTTCAAAACAGTAAGAGTCAACTATGATAACTCCACAGTCAACTTTTTGCTCAATGGGCAGAAGCTGGAAGCATTTCCCCTAAGAATGTGGACAAGGATGCCCATGCTCACCCCTCCTGTTCAACATTGTGGTGGAATTCCTAACCAGAGCAATCAGGCAAGAAAAGGAAATCAGGGATATCCAAATAGGAAAAGGGGAAGTTAAGCTATCCTTCTTTGTGGACAATATGATTCTATACCTTGAAAATTCTAGGGAGTCTATCAAAATCCTCCATGAACTGATAAATGACATTGGTAAAGTTTTAGGTTACAAAATCCGATGTGCAAAAGACAGCTGAATTTCTATACACCAGCAACAAGCAGACAGAGATCCAAATAAAAAGCATAATCCCATTCACAATAGCCCCCCAAAATGAAATACCTTGGCAACCACCTAACCAAAGGAGTGAAAGATTGTTACAATAAGAACTACAAAACACTGCTCAAAGAAATCAAGGATGACACAAACAAATGGAAAACATTCCTTGCTCATGGATTGGAAGAAACAATATTGTCAAGATGTCCATCCTACTCAATGCAATCTACAGATTCAATGCAATATCCGTCAAATTACCAACATCATTTTTTTCAGACCTGGAAACAATACAGAAATTCATATGGAAAAAGAGAAGAGCACGAATAGCCAAAACAATCCTCAGCAAAAGGAACAAAGTGGGAGGTATCACACTTCTTGACTTTGAACTTCATTGCAAGGCTATAGTAAGCGAAACAGCCTGGTATTGGTATAGAAATAGGCACATAGACTAATGGAACAGGACAGAGATTCTGAAAGCAAAAATACAGTCTCTCAACCAACTCATATTCTACAAAGCTACCAATAACAATCACTGGGGAAAGAAGACCATATTTAGCAAATAGTACTGGGAAAACTGGCTGACCACATGCAGAAAAACTGGACCCCTACCTATCACCATATACAAAAATCAACTCAAAATGAATCAAAGACCCAAATGTAAAACCTCAAACTATAAGCATCTTAGAATAAAACATAGGATACACCTTTATGCACATTGGAGTAGGCAACAAATTCTAGACCAAGTCCCTAAAAGTGAATGCCATAAAAGCTAAAAATAGACAAATAAGACCTCATCAAACTGAAAAGCTTTTGCACAGCAAAAGAAACCA
This sequence comes from Tarsius wallacei, assembly GCA_963574415.1. NCBI lineage: Eukaryota > Metazoa > Chordata > Mammalia > Primates > Tarsiidae > Tarsius > Tarsius wallacei. The sequence continues at coordinate 11,752 of CAUYQG010063793.1, forward strand.
TGAAGAGAGTAGAGACAACCCACAGAATGGGAAAAAATATTTGCAAATTATGCATCTAAAAAAGGTCTAACATCCAGGATCTACAAGAAACTCAAAGGAAGTGAAAGGAAAAAACAATGCCACTAAAAAGTGGACAAGGGACATGAATAGACATTTCTCAAAAGACATGTGAACATGCAACAGACACATGAAAAATCTCAGCCTCACTGATCATCAGAGAAATGCAAATCAAAACTACAATGAGACACCACCTAATTCTGGTAAGGATGGCTATCATTAATAAGTCAAAAAACAACAAATGCTCTATGGATGTGGAGAAAAGGGAACACTTCTACACTGTTGATGGGAGTGCAAACTAGTTCAACCTCTATGGAAAGCAGTGCAGAGATTCCTAAAAAAACTAAAAATTGACCTTCCATACTATCCAGCAATCCCTCTCCTGGGAATATACCCAGAGGAACATAAATTGTTCTACCAAAAAGACACCTGCACATGCATGTTTATTGCCACACTATTCACAATAGCAAAAACATGGAACCAACTCTACTGCCCATCAAAATTGGACCGAGTAAAGAAAATGTGGTACATATACCTGATGAAGTATTATGCAGCCATGAAGAAAAACAAAATCATGAACTTCACAGCAAATTGGATGGAGTTAAAGACCATCGCATTAAGTGAATTATCACAGAAACAAAGCTATGAATACCACATGTTCTCACTTATAAGTGGGCCTTGAACATTAGTCACATTAGCACAAGGGAAAGAATAGCAGTCACAGGGCACTGCTAGGGGAGGAAGGGATGAAGGAGAGTGAAGGGCATGTAACAACACAAAGTGTACCTGGTGCTATACCAAGGGGAGTGAGGCCCAATTAGAAGCACAGACTTCATACGCATGCAGCCCATTTATGTAGTTAATTCTCACTTGTACCCCACATTCCTATAATAAAATAAAATAAATAATAAAATAGATTTCAAAATGGAAGTCCAACTAAAAGTCAAGTAGATTGAATAACTGAAAAAAATCCCCAAGCTCGGATTTTATTTCAATAGCTTGCAGAATATGATAACAGCAGAAATAAGGGAACCACAAAAGAACCCTGAGAGACTGAACACATTACTTACAAAATATGGCATCAGACTTCTCATCAGAAACACAAAATAATTCCAAATGATGGAGTAGTACAGGAGACACTGAGGAGGTGATTTAAAAACTAGCAACAATACATGACTTGGAGGTCTTTTCTTAGCCTGAGAGTTCATGATTCACAAATCCTACATCAACAAATGGCACTGAATAACACTATTACCTAGACAAAGTTAAATTTTATTAAAAGTTTTTTGGTTATGGGTTAGAAAGTACTCGTACTTCCCCCAAACTGCCTTTCCTCAGGCAGTACCCAAGGATATGGGCTGTTTCTCACTTAACAAAATAGTAGTTTTTAAACTATGACAGCACTCAACTCTGTCAAGAAACAACCAACCTGACAATGCATCTCATTAGTGGGGATATAATATAGAATACTTGCTAGAAAGTCATCCAAGAATGTATTATAAGAGATTTTAAAGCATATGCTATCTGATGCAGTGATTCCCCTTCTGAAAAACTGTCTGTGTAGTATTGAAACATGTCTGCTACCATTTATGAGCAAATGTATTCATCTCTACATTACTTAGATTAAGAAAAATATACCAAAATAGCATAAGTAAATTCCCAATAATCAATATGAATTGTCAAGTAAATAATGATGAATGCATATTATACAACAAATTAGCAGTCACTATTATAGTAAAAAGTATGTACAAAATGAAAGCCAAAGTCGCAAGCTCTATTAAAAAATGAGAAATTGTAGCTCAGTAGCAAAAATTCTAGGATGTGGCCAAAATGGAATCAAGAGATACATTTATAGACCTGAAAATAATTAAGCATACAATTCAAGTTTAAAGAAAAGTATAATTTACAAAAAAAATCCGCATTATGATTTAGAAAATACAGAAATGGAAAATTAATCCAAGAATGTATTTATTATTGAGACAACTGCTGACACCTATAATCAAGAAAAAACAAAGTTACAATAATAAATGAAGAAAGGACTATAATTGCATAAAGGGAATTTTAAAAACAGACTACTAGTCACAATTGTTGAATAACAAATTTTACATGCTCAATCAAAAATTTCCCCTAAAATAAAAACAAATCTTAACATTTAATCAAAGTAGGTAAAATTTTCAGTAGAATAATCACCAAAGCAGAAAACTGAATAGTTGTAACAGAATAATTCTCTGAAACATTATCTAGAGACAGATGATTTTATAGTGAAAATGTAAATTTTTAGTGTATCTGCTACATTAACTTTCCTTCAGAAGGGACAAAGATGAACTATTAGCCAATTCATTTCAGGATGCTGAAATTGTCCTATTAATTTTAAAAAACTGAAAAAGATACCATATAGAAAAACTATAGACTTAGTTTAACCTAACTTACTCTTGAATACAATGCAGAAGTTCTAAACATAGCCAGTACCTTTTGAGAAACAGGTAGAAAAGCTGTGAGAACCCACTACAACAACAACATTATAACAAGTGAGGGTCTAAACTGTTTAAATTAGCAACAGAATTAAGTGACTGAACATAACCAAAGCAGTTTAAATATTTTAAACATGCTGAGTAATAAAACAATATATGAAAGATGAGAGGTAAATGCATTGTCAAAGAAGAGATCATATCAAAGTAATGTGAGCCCTCTCTGTTCCATTATCTGTCTACCTAATCATAATCTACATCTAGGGCTGGTAGTCTATTTACACAGAAATGTATAGTTCCCAAACTTTTCAGGTTTAAAAGGGTTTTCCTTCCCATGGTTTGCCCTTTCTCATTTCACAGATGAGGAAACTGGAGTACAGATATTTTCAGTACTTGCCTAACCCCATCAGGTGTTTAGAAGTTTAAAAGGACATGTATACTAAAGAATTTATATTTACATCTTTTTACTGTTCTTAATAAAACCCTCATAATTTAGCAGATTAAAATAAATTACTTAATGTCATGTTTCACTTAGACTGATCCCAATAAATATAATTTATGCTGTGATACAAAGCAAGGAATTTAAAGAAGTATGTAACTGTCACCTTCTTATAGTCTCTGGAATAGAAAGAGAATGAGGTCCTTCAGGCCAACCAAAGAGACTGAACCAGGTCTGAGCTGCATTTACAACCTTCTGAAAGAAGTTATATGCCTTTGTTCCTTCTTCAGGAGAAAATAATTGTTCATTTTTTTCCTCCTTTTCTGTAGACTCATCATTTTTCATTGATGTTTCACTTTCATCCAAGTGCAAATTTTCAAATATCATTTCCATTCCTAAAATTCACATTTGTTTGTTAAAAAGGGTTACTTCACCACTTAGTAAAATATTCTGTCAGCTATTATCATTTGTATGTAGACAAGTAAACCCATTCTACAAATTATTTTATGCTCTCAAAGAAGTTTTAAGTAAATTTAATGTATCTTAAACAATGAAAATATATTTATTATCAAATACCCGACAGAAATGTTGTAAAAACAGATGAATTTCAACAAATAAATAGTTACATTTTATTCTTGCCATATTGGTTTGAAAGAGCATCCACAAAAGTGGAATCTTTCATTTTTAATTACATAAGTAAAATGTATTGACAATTCTTCAGCATCACTTATTAGATAAAATTAAACCTCAGCTGAAAAAAAATACAGAAACAAGACATGATTTTACATCCAAAATAACTTTCTATCCACATCAAATACTTTAATAAAACCCAAAATTCTTGATCTAGGAAATATTCAAGATTATAAAATGATTTTATCTTCATTCCCAAAAAACAAAATCTGCCTGTACAATGGCACAAGCACATACTCACCAAAAACCTCACACTATTTAATTTGGTTTGGTCTTTTCAATAAAAAGGAAAATTTTCAATATTACTAATATCCACAGAAAGGAATATCTAAACAGTAGATTGCAAATAATAGAATGAAACTCCCATTTGTCTGTACTCTCTCCTTTCTAATATAGGAAACTGTGGCTAAAGCTAGGTAGTGCAGACAAGCTCTTAGTTCTGGAACTACCAAACTGTGGACAGAGAGCATTGGGAAGTCACAGGAGCGTCACAGTAAATTTAACATTTTACTTAAATATAACTGCAACAACTGTTGAATAACACATAAGCAACTACACTTAAATTATTGTACCAATGCACTAAATAAATGGAGCTATATGGTACATATCTTGGCCTAGGAAAAAATACTTACTGAGACACTAAGGGTGCTGCGAACCAAGAACATTCAAGAACCTCTGCTATTGAACACTGATGAGAACTCTCAAAACAGATGACCCACTTAAGATTAATAATTCATGATCTTCTTAATGAATTTCTTGCTACCTGAAAAAGTCTAACTTTTAAATTAAATGACATTATGCATATTATGTCATGGACTATGTTTAGGAGCTATACTATATATTTGCCACATACCAATATATAAGTTTCCCCTTTCAAGTTCAGCATCATTAAATTTAGTAGCAGTGGATGTCTTTTGAATTGAAGTAGGAGAAGGTGATTTAGCATCCTGGTAGGGAAGCAAAACACTGTCTCTAGTCTTCACAGGACTTCCATCTTTATCTACAAATGACAGGTTGGGTCATAGTAAGTCAAACAAGCACTTAAATGTTTCACTATCACATTATTCCACCACAACCAATCAATCAACCAATTATTCAATCAACTAATAAATCAATCTATCTATAACAAAGTAAGAGGGTCTAAACACCCATTATACACCAAGTAACATGTCAAAGAAGAAGAAAAAACATAAAAGATAATATGGTTTTCTAAACTGAATACATTTACTTGGCAAGGCAATTGTTATGGTATATCAAAGTTATTGGACAATGAACAATGCTCAACTTTAGCATAAACAAGAATATGTAAAACATTTTAAAAGTTTCTACACCAAAAATTGGACTTATTAGAAATGATATTCAATATAAGATATTAAAAAAAGAGTAACCAACAAAAGTAATTTCTTCCTAGTTAATTCTCTGTAATAATATCCCAGCTTGGCTATGATCTGATACCAATTTTGCACAGATTCCAATCTCTATTCCAGTTAGAGTTGCCATATATACATTAGAGTTTGCCACAGTGTGAACCAGAGCCCAACCAGAGGTAATACTGACCAAGCAAAGTAGATGTGACCTAAGGGTAGGCATCAAAGTATGTAACTTACATATATTCATACTTTAATTCTGTCAGGAAAGCACAGTCTGTGCAATTAGAAAAATCTGATTTGAAAGCTTGGAGCCACTACTCCTGACAAGTTAAAGTGTGGGTATGTTATACAAATTCTTTGAAAAATGTGTGTTCACAGACATAAAGAAGGACAAACATATGGACTTCGCAGCAACTTGGATGGATTTAGAGTCTATAATACTCAGTGATCTATCACAGAAACAAAGATCTGAGTACCACATGTCCTCACTCATAAGCAGACCCTGAACATTTACTATACTACTATAAGAAAGGGATTGGCAGTAGCAGGATACTGCCAGGGGGGAGGGGGAGAAACATAACATCACTAAGCGTACCTGATCTCAAACCAGGTGAAGTGGAGACCAAAGGGAAGCCCAAACTTTACCTGTACAATGACCACCTGTATACCTATTCCTGAACTGTACCTCACATCTTTAAAATAAATATGAAGAATGTGCGTTTACTCCTAAAATGAAACCAAAGTCTCTGCGCTCACTAGTTTGTTGTGAGGATTATTTTAAAGACAATAACAAATATAAATGAACTGGTATATGCTAGGTTTCTTCCACTCTTTCAGCTTAGAGTCATTCATGATGTGCCAGAGAATCTTTATCTAACAGGCATGCATCATCTCCAGAATGCTATACCATTGTAGACTTCATAGAAGTGAGCCTCAGAGAATTCAGTGATAGAGTGATTTGTTGTGGATGCATTAGACAATGTGTTTATAGCTTACCAACAAATTGCAAACAGTTCCTAGTGGAGTGCAAAGTTACATCTCTAACCTTTACATTGTTTTTTAAATAGCAGATTGTAAGGGGGCTACGACCCCCACTCACCCCACTAATCAGCACAGGAAACTGTCACCAGGCCTGTTTTAACATTGCAAAACAGAAAGGCCCTGCTCTAACTTCCCCTCAAGCCTGTCTTAATGTTGAAAAACAGGAAGGCTCTGCTCTAACACCACCACCGCCCCCCACCCCAACCCCAGCCGGTTCACGAATGTGGGAAAGGAAGGCCTCTTACTCTACTTGCATATAAAAGACCCTCCCTTCTTCAAGTCAGGGCTGATGCCACCTTGGTGTCAGCCGAGGCACTTTACTTTAATAAACTCCTTTGCCTGAGCATAGAGTGTGTGTTCCTTTAGGCAAGCCTTACACAGATGAGCCACATCAAACTAATAATAGTGCTTGCTTTTGAATATACTTAGTATTAAGATTTCACCTTGATTAATCACATCATACTCTAGCACACAACAGCTAAGTGCATGGGTTTTGAAGTCTCAAACTGGGAAAAGCTGCTCACTCCATTTTTCAAATTCTTAATGTGTGAATTAAGATCTATAAAGGCACCTGATTCAGAATTGTTGGAAAACTAATGTAAATCACAAATGTAGAGCACTCAGCAGAGCAATATATACCTGGGGAACATTAAATATATATGAGAAATTATCATTCTACATACTTCTAAAGCTATTTTAGAATATTTAGGAATCATGAGTTCTTTCTTTTTAAATATTACCCCAAATGGATGCATTATTTTAATTCATAGATTTCATGCTAAATCATCTAACAAACAAAAACACATAAAAGATAACAATATTGTTTATTGTACAGTAATTTTTTTGTGATTTTTAAAAGGTATAAAAATACAAAAGTGATAAAGCAATCACATAGTGATAACAGCAACAATAATGAAATGATATTAATAATAATAATACCTTCCACATAGTTACAGTTTATGAATGCTAACAAAATCCCTTTGAAATAGATAAAACAGATAGCACCAGTATCCTACTACTCTTCTGCCATGCACATTTTGTTTAGTAAAAGATAATAAATTTAAGGATCTGAGAATAAAAGATAAAATCAAATGGCAAAATGGTGGGGTTAGAACATAAAATAGAATTTCCATCCAGTTTGTGTGATTCTCCATCCACTGCTATTGTATCGAGTTGTCAGAAATTCTCCCCAACAGTATATTAGAAGAATATAAAAATAAAATAAACATTATCCAAAAAATTATTTTGAATTTTGACAATTTGTATTAAAATTTTGAGATATCGCTCTGTCTCTCTCTATCTCCATCTTGCCAATTAAGTTATTCCATAAATTACATTAAAATAAAATTTTGGTGCTCAGAATATGTACTATTCCATATATAACCCATTCTTATGAAAATATTTGGCTAAGATATTCCTTCCTGATTGTCCATAATTTAAATTATTCATTCTGTAATATTGAATAAGTACTTTTTATCTGCCAGACACTGTGTGAGGTGCTATGAACATAGGGGTGAAAAAGAGAGATGGTTTCTACTTTCACAGACCTTACAGATATCAACATTTAGAAAGAAACATTGGTAATAGATTAAGAAAAAATGTGATAAGGCCTTTGACAGTATAATTGCACAGAGCTATGAGGGTACACCAGAGAAACACACATAATTTGTATGCAGAGGCAGGGATCTTTGATCTTCTGGAGCTATTTAGGACGTGATATTGAAAATTCTCCAGCCACAAGAAAGATCATTAGTCAAGATCTAGATGCTGGATGAGCTCACAGAAGGTTAATGTAACTTGAGCATAAAGGAGAAATTGTCCAAAAATGACAATGAAGCCATTTGTTGTGGCCATGATGATGTGGGGTCCTCTAGACTTCATCCTACTAGCAATGGTATTCCATGAAAATATTTTATATCTGGGAATTAAAGATTGAATTTTCAATTTGTAAATATCACTGTGGCTATGAGGGATAGTTTGTTAAAAGGGACAACATTGTAGGAGGAAAGAGAACAGTTTAGAAATCTTTGCAGTGATCCTGGGAAGACATTATGGCAGATTAAATATTTATAGTGGCAGTGAAGAAAGAGAGTTGTATATAGATTGACACAAATTTAGGCAGCAAAAGGGATAGGAATTGGTGGACTGGAAGTGGAGTGTAAGAGAGGAGACATCATCGAGGATGGCACTCAGGTTTCTGGATTTGGCACCTGTATGGAGGTAGGCACAAACACAGAAATGGGATACGCAGAGGAGTGAAAATTTTCTAAAGGGAAAGTTTGAGCCGTGTTGTTTGTGGGGTGCCTATGAAAACCCAATGAAAGGTATCCAGAAGGCAGCTGAATTCTGAATTCCTGAATCTCTGAGAGGGATCTGGACTGGAGATATAGCCCATAGATTGTAATTGAAGTCATGAAAGAGAGAAGTAAAGAGGGGTAGGAATGCCTATTAACACAAATAATTAAAACGTACAACTAGAGGAAGAAGAAACCATGAAAGATGCTCAGAAGGAACAGTCAGAGAAAGTAGGGGAGACCCAGAGAAGTATGATATGTGGAAGTCTAAGGAGAATTTGAGGAATAGTCAACGGTCTTAGCTGTGCTCAGTAGTCAAGTAATGGAAGTCTAATAGAAAAAGGCTTCTTCCTCATGCCTGAAATTTTTTTTCTAATCAAAGGGGGTTGAGGTAGTCTAATAGCTTAGTTTCCTCTGTCTTTTCTCCCTCTCCCTGGAAAGTTGAATGATTTATCTAACTAATAAATTTGGAAAGAATAAATAAGAGATGTCCGCCATTCTTGCTTTTTGGGAATAAGCTTGTCCACTAAGAAGATATAGTCTCCGTTCTCTCACCTGCTGTCTTTCTAGACATTCACCCAAGGCCGCTAAGAGAGAGGTAAAAATTGAAGGGCACGGTAAGTGAAGTTATTTGATTATAAAGGATCCCTGGATAATGAAATTCAGATAAAGAGATGGCCTAAGGCAGAAGTGGTCCTGGCTCCTGGCTTTGTGGCTGGAGTAAAGTGACAGATGATGGGTTCCAATACATGCTTGGTATTTGGAAGTTCAAAGTGTGACTGCCTAATGATCTCTATTTCTTCTGAAAATCTAGAAAAAAGTAATTCCCTGAAATGAAGGCAGAACAGGATCAGATAGGTTTCATAAGAGTGGTAAATATTTGAAGAAGCAAGTGCAGAATATAAGAAAATTGGCTAAAAACATTTTTAAAAGACCTTGAATTAAGCACTGAAAATTAAGGCCTTGACAATTTACACAGATGAGAGTTTTTACCTGCTATCCATCCTTTCTATTCTCTCCTTCTCTGTGTCTTGCATTTGTATTTCTTTCTGCTCACTAGCTTTTTTTTTTATTCTTAGCTTCTCTCACAATTTCCCAGCAGTAATTCTAAAACTGTTTTACTGCCCACTCTGTTCCACTCAAACTACAGAAATCTACCACTATTACAGAATACAGGGCTCAGCAGTGTAGTGCTGTACCTACTTTTCCTACCTTATGTCTTCTATCACATCCCTCTGCTTTTGCTATATTGCCCTTTGCCCAAACCATCCTGTTCAAGGTCATCATTTGTCAAGCACTACACACATGTCATTTCTTCCATAAAGTCATTATAGACTCCCAACATCAGCGTTAACCTCGGCACCACTCCCATATGCCCAACACTTCAACTGGCTCATATAAAGGGCTCTTAATTTGATCATCTTTGTATTAACTTATTTATGTATATTTTACAAGATTGTCAAATTTTGGGATGAAGAGACACTGTCATAGTCTACTCTCAATGATAAGCACACGGCTTAGCAATGGCAGGTGTTTAATAAACATTTGCTAATTTTTTTTTTTGAGAAAGCAGGACTTTTTTTTTTTTTTTTGAGTTGAAGTCTCTGTCACCCAGACTGGAGGGCAGTGGCACGCTCCCGGCCACTGCAGCCTCAACCTGCTGGGCTCTGGCGATCCTTCCGCCTCAGCCTTCCAAGTAACTGGAACTACAGGCGCACACTACCACGCCCAGCTAATTTTTGATTTTATGTAGAGATGAGGTCTCGCCAAGTTGCCCAGGCGGGTCTTGATTCCTCGGGCTCAGGCAATCCACTCACCTCAGCCTCCCAAAATGCTGGGATTACAGGCTAAGCCACCAAGCCCCGCTGAAAGCAGGATTTTTTTTTCACTGTTTAGCGTATTTATTATTTTTTATTTTCCAAATCAGTGTCCACTTGAGGACACATTTTATTGTTTTTTGGTTTTTTTTATAATCAATATTTTTTATTTTGATATTGTGGGGTACAGTTAAGGGTTAGGTATACAAATATGCTTCATTCAGGCACCCTTGTTGATAAGAGGTGTCTCCCTATCCCCAGACAGATATTTACTACCATTAATCCCATCTCCCGCCCCTGCCCCCACAGTTTCCCACCACTGTCAGTCCTTCTCTTATAGTATTACGTTGGATGTTCAAGGTCCACTATGTGAGTGAGAACATGTGATACTCAGATCTTTGTTTCTGTGAGAGGTCACTCAGTATTATAGACTCTAGTTCCATACAGATTGCTGCAAAATTCATGATTTTGTTCTTTTTTATGGCTACGTGGTATTCCATCATGTATATGTACCACATTTTTTTAATCCAGTCCTCTTTTGATGGACAGCATGGTTGCTTCCAGGTTCTTGCTATTGTGAACAATGCTGCGATAAATATAAGTATGCAGGTATCTTTTTGATAGAGTGATTTGAGTTCTTCAGGGTATATTCCCAGTAGGGGGATTGCGGGGTCACATGGGAAGTCAACATTTAGAGCTTTTAGGAATCGCCATACTGTTTTCCACAGAGGCTGCACTAGTTTGCACTCCTACCAACAGTGTAGAAGTGTTCCCTTTTCACCACACCCTCTCCAACAACTGTAATTTTTTGAGTTATTGATAATTGCCATTCTGACTGGAGTTAGGGACAGCAGGATTTTTTAAGAGGACAGAAAAGTTTCCACAGTGGGAGGAGACCAAGGAGGTTGCCGAACATTTGCTACTTTTAAATTCACCTTATTTCTAGATATTGGCCTTAGATAACAAGAACCTACATAGTGAGAGTTAGAGAGAAATCAGTCATATATAGCTTACCATTCTTTAAAATAATTTTTTGCTCTTCCAGATGAATTGCCATATATGGATAAATAGTAAGAATGCAGTTTTCTGCTGTTGCAGTAACTGGAAGTGAAAACCTAAAATGAAAATATTGTATTTCAATAAAATAAAATTTTCAGATGCAGTAAATGCGATGAAATTTAAGTATCCCAGACGCCTTTAATGATGAAGACATGAATTATTCATCATGATTCTTTCTACTTTGTTTTGTTAACCACCTACTCTATCTATCTTAATGGCTTTAAAATATTTACTTTTATAGATTTTTAACAGAGGCTGTACATTTCACTGCCAAGTGTGCTATAGAAAACAACTTGTAACTATTTAAAAATACAGATTTGGGAAATTTTAGAGTTGAAGGGATCTCATGGTCAATTTATTTACATTCTCTTATAGAACCCCTGACAAATGATATCTAGCCACAGATGACTCTAGGGAGACACTACCAGGGTGACACTCTCAACACAGTAACAGCCCATTTCATATCTTGAAAACTGTAACTTCAGAAGTTCTGTTTTAATTTTTAGAACAAAATCTACAATCTGAACCCCAATATAGTCCTTCAAATATTTAAATATAGCCATTATATTTTCTCTAAGTTTTCTCTTTCTTAAATTTCAACCAGTTAGAACATTAAAAGATTCTTTCTACTGCAAGTTCTCCAAATTTTTTACACACTAGTCTCATTTCTTTAGATAACCTTTTGTTTTGTGTTTGTCCTTCTTTACATGTGACTGAGAACTGAAAGCAATACAGCAAAAGCTATTCAAGCAGTACAAAGTACTATTACCTTCTATAACCTACATACCCTATTTTATGGAAGTATTGTGAAATTTTCTTATTGTTTTTTACCAACCATAAAACACTCTTAAACTCTATTGGGCCTGCCTACCTTATCTAACAACTCTATTCTTGGGTAATTGATTTTTAAAATAGTGCTACAGTTTATATCTATACCAATGTAATATTGCCTTATTAGTTTCAGCTCTGCATTATAGTATATCAAGAAAATTTCACGTTAAATTAGCCATCTATCATACTAGCATTTTCATCTAGTTTATGATCACTGGCCAAGGTTAAATGCCAAAATCCCATGTTATAATCCAACCAACTGTAAGTAAAATATAGAATGAGATGAAGCTAAGAAAACGTTCATAGCTGACATACGAGTCATTAGGTACTCTAAAGGCAAGCATATGTTACATGAAATGGAATGACTGCCTCCTCAGTTCTGCATATATTTTTCAATAAGGAGTGTATTCCCTTTTTTCTTTATCAACTGATATTTATTAAAATTTTATGCAAAATATACATACTCAACATTATGTTGTTTAACAACCCCTAATCATTCTGTTTTTATAGATCCTAAACACATACATCAGATTGCCCTGTTTGAATTAAATTGTATATTTATATGTAATTTTTTCCATATGATGTCCTTCTTAAAATGAAACTTAAATTTCCTTGATAGCATAAATCAGTACTTATATATATTGTGTATTTATGCTAAACACAGTGATCAATCAAAGTTTCATTTAACTGACCAGTTATATTTAATGAATAATATTTTAGATTAAATAACATAATTTACCCACAGACATCATCATTGCAATCATAGAACTTTTTTTGTTTTAAAAGTGATTATAGAAAGAAAGAGAATGAAAGACTACTCTGGCAAATGTTGTGGATTCTCTGCCCTCCTGCCCTATCTCCTGTGATGTCATATACTTTTGCTGTGTTCCCATCCTCTGTGTACTCTGAGGTACCTATAATCTCCTTCAGAGAACTACCCTTGGGCTACATGAGCTGCTCAAAACCAGAAGGACCTGGGAGTTTACGTCCCATAGGTTTATGTCTCCCACAGAGTTTATGCCCCTATAGAGTTTATGTCCCCCATAGCCAATACCTGTGTGGTCTGGAAGTTTCAAAGTCCAGCTCCCTTGCCTCAATCAGAACAAAAACTGCAGTGTCATTTCAGTTCTGGAAAACCCTATGGGATTAGGCTAAGATGGACTTTGACTTTAAATGTTGGATTGATTTGGGGTGATCGATACCCTGTTCTGCTTCCTCTATTCCCTTACTTGTTTTTTCCTGGGAAAATTTCTTTAATAAATCACATATCTTTGAATCCTCATGCAAAAGTCAGCTTGTGGACAATACTACTCAAGATAACTATGAAGTGAGCAAACAAAAGAAATACTATCATATGAAATATTTCTAAAATGATAAGAAATTCACGAAAATAAGAATGAAAATAAATGTTATTCCAAGAATGAAATGGAAATAAATACGCTAATACTTTTTTTCTTTTGCAAAACAAGTTTGTTGAAGGTGATAACATTTAATTTCATGTTTCTTCGGGTAAAGAATAACAAACATGCATAAAATTGACTTGACCACATTTGTCCATGGAGCCCATAATACAGGAAGTTTACAAATTATATAGCATGGGAATATGGACACTTCACTCATTTATATTATTAAGAATACATTAAAACAGAAAAGGGACTTGCAGTTGGTAATACTAATATTCTACAGTTTAATAAAAATATTTTTGGGCAGGGAGCAATGGCTTAAATCTGTAATTTCAGCATTTTGGGAGGCCAAAGAGGGAGAACTGCCTGAGCCCAGGAGTTGAAGACCAACCTAGGCAACATAGCGAAATGCTATCTCTACAAAAAACTTTAAAAAATAAAAATTAGCCAGGCATGGTGGCTCATCTCTAGTTCCATCTACTCTGAAGGCTGAGGTGGAAAGATCGGCTGAGCCCAGGAGGTTGAGGTTGCAGTGAGCCTTGACAGTGCCATTGCACTCCAGCCACGGTGACAAAGTGAGACTCAAACTCAAAAAAAAAAAAAAAAAAATCTGGAAAATAGAGCAATTTGTGGAACCTTATCAGGGAACAATGGTAATATTTATGGATTCCCTATGCCAATGCCTTCAGACACAAACCATCAGTGGTAGAGAATGTACTCTAAAAATACTCAGGATTACAGTAACAATGATGTGAAAAGACACTCTGACATCGTGGGTTTCAATTCTATTCTGCGATTTAAATAGCACCCTTCAGCCATGAGTGATTTAAAATGTTTTTACTTGGCTGAAATCAAAATGGACATTACTAGTACCAACAGGGTTGATGATATGATGTGGATGTTGATGGAAGTGATGGAAACGGGTTTGTACTATTTATGACTATGTTTCCCACTATTAGTGATACTGCGTTTGGTCATTTGGTTATGGTCTGCATTTATTTTTATAGCAGCACTTAAAAATAGAATTAACATATCATAAAATTTATACTCTTAATATGTACAATTCAGTAGTTTTTAAAAAATATAGTCACAGAGTTGTACAACCATCACCACTTTTTAATTTTAGAATGTTTTCATCGCCCTTAAATGAAACCTTTTACCCATTAGCATCCATTCCCTATTCACCCCTCCCACTAGCCTCTGGAAACAGCTAATCTACTTTCTATCTGTATGGATTTGACTCTCTTGGATATTTCTCTCTAGGCAATTAATAAGTAATCTGTGGATGAAATGTTGAGACTGTGTATATATATCCCATTCCACACCAACCTTTCATATTTCAATATTAAATGGCATGATGACCATATATAATTCATTAAATACAGTGTGGAAAGTCTCATAATTTATCTCTCTGGTTATTAGTTGGGGAATAATTAATATTCTAATCACGTATCTTAATCCTTTCTCCATCATTAGTGAAGATAAGAGACTTTTATGCTTGTCTGCCTAAATTTTTTTAGGGATGAAACTTTGTAGGTTCATGTTAAATTTCCATGATAAATGACTTAGTAATTATAGTATTTTATCACTTTCCAATAGTATATAAAATACTGGGATGTCCTGTCAAAAATATGTCAACACCATGAGAAATATAATGATATTATTTTATATTTATAATCTTTTCTAAGGTTCTGCACCTATCTGTATTACTGCAAGGTAGATCCTATATTCTGAAAGCAGTCTTATTGAACATGCTTTTAATTCGCAGAGAGATGGGCGGAACAAGAAGGAGGAGGACTCTAGGTTTATGGAAATATATCTCTCTAGCCAAACCTTTCGCTACAAGGCAGCTAGAAAAAAATTACATGCTGCTAAAATAAACAGTAGTTATGAAAGGTTAAAATAAGAGGTTATTGCTAACACTGCTTTAAATTAGTAATTCATATTGCTGTTTATAAGACTGAATAAAGTGAGAAACAGGAGGAGAAAAGATGCTGAATCAGCCCTTTGAAAATTCTCTTCATTGTGACCTACTACCACCATTATCACTACCAAAAACAAGTGCTTATAGTATTCATATAGTATTTAAGTAAAGACTTACAAGTAAAAGAATAATTTTGGATGAGTATATTTGCTTCAAGGAAATTTACTACACAAAAATGAACTTTCTTGAGCAACCTGTCTGATGTGGTTTATCCATACCTATTCACAATATTTCTCAATTTCAATAAGTGCTAGAGAAATATTTCACATGTAACTTTATTCTCTCTCTCTCTCTCTCTCTCTCACACACACACACACACACACACACACACACAAATTCATTGATATATTTTAAAATATTTAATGCTTACTATAGCTAGTACTTTTATGTTAGATAAATCGATTAGTAGGATAAGGAAATTTTAATTTTGGTGCTCTTATGTATATTTATAACAGTAGAGTTCATCCATGATGTTGCCAGATTCAAGAATCTCTGGATCACAAAATACGTCACTTTGTTAACCAGTAATAAAGTTACAAAGTTTATATTTATTTACTTTTAACAGATCAAAAGATGAAAAATTTCTTGTCTTTCGAGCACAGTCCCAATGTGATAGTCATTTATTTTCCAATATCCTTATCTGAATGTGTAGGAAAGAAAGTAAAGTTATAGCTACTTTTCTGGGCATTGCAATAACCCATAACATACTATCTGAAGCTCATCGAAACATTTTTATTTATGGACATCAATAATTCTAGAAAATATGTGCTATGAACTAATTTAGTGCCCTAAAATAGATTTTAGGTTTGATTTAAATCTGCCTAAGTCCATGGAAGTATGTTTCAAATATGAATATCTTTCATCAATTTGCATCACAGCAGAGTAAGGTAAGGGCAGAGAAATCCTCTTTAGATCACATGAGAGATCCATAGATACTTATCAAGTATAGAAATATATGTCCATTTGACATTCTATAAGTGTATATTAATTTTTTTTATTATGCTGTATTATCTCGAAATGATCTTATAACATATGTAAAACATTTTTGAAATCTCAAAATCTCTCTTTAGGGCCAAGTTCCACAATTTTAAATTGTTAACTGGGATTAATATACATCAATATATGTTTTATTTTCAATTCAGTGTTTCTACAAGAATATACTCTAGCTGCTAATGCAGTTTAAAATGGATTTCCAGGAAAAGATTGTGGAAAAAAGTAAAATTTATCACCTCTGACATATGTTTAGAGAAATTATACACACACACAACCATACACGGGCATTGTTTTAGTCCATTTGTGTTGCCAGAGAGGAATACCTGGGGCTAGAAAATATATAAGAAAGAGGTTTGCTTGGCTCACAGTTTTGCAGTTTGTACAAGAAGCATGGTGCCAACATCTGCTTCTGATGAGGGACTCAGGTTGCTTCCATTCATGGCAGAAGGAGGAGGGGAGCCAGCGTGTGTAGATCATATGATGAGAGGAAGGAAGTGAGAGGGGTGGGAAGTGTCAGGCTCTTTTTTCACAATCAGCTGTCATGGAAACTCTCATGGAAACTAATAGAGAAGGAACTCACTCATTACCTCAAGGACAGCACCAAGTCATTTGTGAAGGATTCAAACCCATGACCCAAAACCCTCCTATAAGGCTCCACCTCCAATTTCAAGGATCAAGTTTCAACATAAAATTTGGTGGGGCCAAACAAACCATATCCAAACCATAGCTGACACATCTGTGTGTATGCATAGATATGTACATTAATATATAAATCTTAAGTTTTTTATGTTTTCATGAAGGCATATAAATTTACTATATTCCAAAAATACACAGGACAAATATAAACTTTAATCAGAAAGAGATTACTTTAACATAGTAAATGACACTGTCTTACCCCAGAGTAGAACTGCTAAATACCATGCCTGGTTCTGTAAAGCAATCAGTGGAATAATGCCCAATGAAGAAAAATTATTTATAAGACATGTGAATTGTAAATTGTTCTGCTGTTTGCATGCTTACATACTTGAAAATTAATTCCACAAAATTTGGAGCACAGGCACTACCTATTAGATACATTATATGGATTAACTTGATGGAACCAAACACTTAAACTCCCCTGTGATGATATGAATTCATATAAAACGATATGCTCATTTTTATTAAATTGTTCCTTAAAATGTGTAGCACACTTTGCTTACTTCACTTTATAAAACAGCTATAGCCGGGCTCGGTGGCTCAGCCTGTAATGCCGTGCCTTTGGGAGGCTGAGGTGAGTGGATTGCCTGAGCCCGCGGGTTCGAGACCCGCCTGGGCAAGCGAGACCTCATCTCTACAATAAATCAAAAAATAAAATAAAATAAAATAAAAAAATTAGCCGGGCATGGTAGCGCGCGCCTGTAGTTCCAGCTACTTGGAAGGCTGAGGCGGAAGGATCACCAGAGCCCAGCAGGTTGAGGCTGCGGCGGCCGGGAGCGGCCACTGCACTCCAGTCTGGGCGACAGAGTGAGACTCCAACTCAAAAAAACCCCAAAAAAACGAAAAAACAAAACAAAAAAAAAAGCTATAATCTAGCTAAAATATAGACTAAACAAAGACTAGGTAATTTTCCTTATGTCGCTTAGGAGATTGAAGAATATACTTTTAAATGAATATAACAACAACAAAAAGAAATAGCTATACTTTGAAACAACTGGAATAAATCTATTCCAAATAAGATTTTTTTGTTTGTTTGTTTGCTTCACAAACAGACAATAACACAAACTAGGATCAAAGCTGGCATTAAAAGTTGAAAGCCATTAACTCTGTGTCATGATGAAAGTTCCTCTGATAGAACTTCTTATTAAAATTATTTCCCCAACCATCTAGCCAATGGTTTGAAATCCCACTATGAGATACCCATTCTCTAGCCAGGTGCAGTGACTCCACACCTGTAATCCCAGCACTTTGGGAGGTGGAGGCAAGAGGACTGCCTGAGTCCACAGGTTCGAGATCAGACCAACATGGCAACAATTCATCTCTACAATAAATTAAAAAAAAATAAATTAGCTAGGTGTAGCGGCACAGGCCTGTAGTTCCAGCTACTTAGAAGGCTGAGGTGGAAGGATTGCCTGAGTCCAGCATGTCAAGGCTGCGGTGGCTGTGAGTATGCCACTGCACTCCATTCTGGGCAACAGAGTGAGACCCTGACTCAAAAAAATAAAAATAAAAAGCATTCTCATTAGTTAGCACAGCACAATCCAGAAGAACACTTATTGATTATGAATTAGTAGTTTGAAGATTAAATATTAACACCTAAGCAAGGGTGCAGTTAATAGAGATCAACTAGAACATTATGAAATGACCACAGGGGCTTGGAAAGTTGGACGATGCCTTGGCATCACTTTCAAAAGGAATATGATCACTGCGGAGGAGTCAGCTGAATGGACCACTGGTAATAGAAAAATGGCTCAAAAGGGAAGGAAAAAAATGAATCGGGAACTACCATATACTAAGTACAACATAAAATACTCTTATCTCATTTAATATTCCAAAACCAGATGATTTCTTTCATAATGTCATCATTGGATGTAAGGTCAATGATAGGAAAACATATAAACTTTATTTTTATTACATTGTTTTGTTCTAATCTTGTTTTGCCCTGTCTTATGGTTCCAGTAAGAGGTCAATGAAATCCATCCAAAATAAAACTCCACATTATTAGTAACACACTTGGAAGGATAAAAATATTTATAGGTTTATATCATTTATAAAAACAGTTTTCAATTTTTAAACTGCAGACTCTTACAAAGGTATTGAGGGTATATATGCACACCAAACAGTCTGATAAATATTTTTTCAAAATATGTCTTTAAAAATGGATTTACTAATGCCAGCATATGCTCTAAGAGGTAGTTAAATTAAATTTTACTTTAATGTCTTGCTGAATTTAATTACTTTTAGTAATGTTTTCTCAAAAAACAGAAAAATGTAAGTACTCTCATGTAGAGAGGCTAGCAAATGGTTTGACATTAACAGTGTGCAGTAATTGAATAGTATAAAATCACTGCTCTTCAGCTTGAATATAGTCTAAAATAGATCACACTATTATCCCATATTTTATACAGGACTGAGATGAAGATCATTTAGAGTGCATGAAAGACAGGTATCACTTCAAGCCCTGAAGTAGAATTTTGAAGTACAATTTGCATTTCTGTATGCAATAAATAAATCCAACTTCCTGTCACTGATGCTTTTTTTAATGTAGACTTACCTAGTAGTAATAGGAAAGCAAACTCCTAAAAAATGTCAGATTCCAATATCTACAAACACCCAAGTTCATATAGTTGGAGATAGACTCGCACAGTTACATAAAACGTTATTAAGATCACGAAGCTAACATTTGCTTCTAGACTTAGACACTGGAAAATAAAACCTTTAAGATGTAATAGGCATGAAGTAAACAGTTGCCAAGAGAAAAATAGAGGGTGAAGGTGGGAGGAAAGAGAGGCATCAAAAAAATAAAAAAACATTATTAATTTGCATGGCATTGTCAATAAATTGACTTAGAAAGTTTGGCATTTTACTAATGACAAGGTCTATATTTGGAAGATTAGAAGGATATAGCATGGGTCCTCAAGCCCTGGGCTATGATCTGTGGCCTGTTAGGAACTTGACCACATAGCAGGAGGTGAGCAGCGGGCAAGTGAGCAAAGCTTCCTCTGTATTTACAGCTGCTCCCCATCACTAGCATTACCACCTGAGCTCTGCCTCCTGTCAGATCAGCAGCAGCATTAGATTTTCATAGGAGTGCAAACGCTGTTGTGAACTGCATATGTGAGGGATCTAGGTTGTACACTCTTTATGAGAATCTAATGCCTGATGATCTGAGGTAGAGCTGAGGTGGTGATGTTAGTGCTGGGGAGCAGTTGCAAATACAGATTAACTTTAGCAATGAGGTTTGACTGCACAGAGACCATAAATCAATTGCTTGCAGACTCATATCAACATCCTATCAGTGAGTGGCAAGTGAGTTGAGTACTTCACTTGTATAGCTGCATTGAGTGGCAGACTTTAAGTCTGAATCTAACATCTACTTTAGTCCGTGTGTGGCCCTCCCATGATCTTATTACCATTTCCTTCTGGGCCTTTTTTATATATAGTTTCATGGTGAGTTGCATAATTATTTCATTATGTACTGCAATGTAATACTAATAGAAATAAAATGTACAAAAAATGTTATGTGCTTGTATCATCCTGTAACCATCCACCAACCCTGGTCTATGGAAAGCTTCTCTTCCAAGAAGATGCCAAAATGGTACCTGATGCCAAGATGATTGGGAACTGCTGGGATATAGGATATTTATGCACAAATAAAAGTTTTAAAATATTCAATTACACAAAATTAACTAGTGCAAGCTACAAAGACTGATTTGTGAAGGAATGACACTCAATTTACATGCATATGTGCTGCCTTTTTATCCCTTTTTTATTTCACAGGATTGTTGATGTCT
Organism: Tarsius wallacei; assembly: GCA_963574415.1. Taxonomy (NCBI): domain Eukaryota; kingdom Metazoa; phylum Chordata; class Mammalia; order Primates; family Tarsiidae; genus Tarsius; species Tarsius wallacei. The sequence goes on from CAUYQG010063793.1 coordinate 32,688, forward strand.
GACACTGCTATCAATCACCCCATCCTGATATTTATTCCATCAAAATCACTCCATTCTCATTCACAGTTTTCTTTTCATTCTAACTACCACTACTCTAATTCTGCACTTCTTCACAGGATCAACCTGGGATAACTCATTTACTTGTCTCTTTACTTCTTATCATAATTACCTTGCACGTAAATATCTAACCTGTTCCATAGAGCTAGAAGCCCCTTAACTGCAGACACACAGCACATAAACTAAACTTCTATATGAGTGAATAGATGGAAGAAGACTGAGATCCTCATTTGTGGTACTAGAAAAACTACTTTGCAGCCATCAGTAGGAGCCCTACATATATAACCTTCCATCCTTAATTGTTATCGGTTAAGTTTGATGAAAGCAGACAGTTTGAAGTTAAAGTTTATTAGTAACCAACACTTGTGTAAGGAATGGGTAGGAAGCTGATTGAAGAACAGGATGAAGTAGAACAGCTATGCAGGCTCAGTGAGGCAAGGTGGGAGCTCTGAATTGCCTATCAAAATTTCAGGCATCTTGCTGAACTATCCAGTCCTCTAAACCTACCTCTATAAGTTAAAGAATGCAGACTCTCCTGGTGAGTGTAACCTAAGTCTAGGTAGCATGCTTCAGCTGAGAAAGATCCTGTAGGAACTGACAAAAGGAGACAGTTGGCTGACACAGCATCCCATATGGCTAGGCAGCAAGTCCCATCAAGGGGCATCCAAGAAGTGCAGTTTCATGTAGTTCACCCTCATCAACCCACTTTTATCTTACTTTTTTAATTAGAAAAATCTAATACTTGATATGAACATCTGTTATAGCATGCTATACAATTTGCTAACTCCAAACTCTTGGTGCTCGTGGTGTGTTTTATGACAGAGACGCACGGTGGTCAATATGCAATTTAAGCAACCCTGCTTAAGTAAGGAGAGACTGAGTGGTCACTCGAGGATTTATATCCTCATAAGTCTGAAACTCTTTGGAAAGTATAGCTTCTTGAGGAACTATTTGGAATTCTATTGACTATGAATGTGAAACGCCATTTTGAGTCGGTTTTCTTCATAGCCAGCCCTTATTCATTAGTCAATCTACACTGTGTGTGTCACATATCACTCACCTGTTGCAATACATATTATTTGAATACCAAATGACCAAGGTGCTGCACTATGGCATTTAAATTATGGTTTTATCAAGTGGGAACCAACTTAATGCAAGTAGACAATACTTTTATTTTGAAAGTAAGAGATTTAATAACTCTTCCAAGATTCTTTATAATAATATTCATCTTTAAATAAAATCCAAGTATTAAAAAAATGAATTTTAAGTAGTCTGATGAAATCCTGAAATATTTTTATTAAAGCATTTTTTGGTTCTTATTCAGTTGGAAAACTGAAAATGTTCAGGCTGCAGGTAGGTCAAAGGAATTTAAATAGCAAAATTACATAAAATTAGGGACATTAAAAGAAGATAGTTCAATGGACTTAATAAAAATAATTAAATGAAAATGGAAGTAGTAAAGTTAGTTTTAAGTTGAATGGAAATTTTTAAACAGAAAAAGATTAATTCAGGTGTACATATTCTGACTTTCTTTTTAACTTAAAGTAAATGCATTTTGATTTCTAGTAACACCCTCCACAAGCATAAAGCATATGTTTGAATATCACCTACCTAATGTGAAATACCCAGAATTACAGAGAATAATAGTTATAGAGAACTAATGACTACATAAATTCCATCAGATTCTGACTTATAAGAGATGTACAGAAGATTTAGATACAAGAGCACTTACTTTACAATAATTTGTTAAAACATCAAATTCATTTTATATTGCTTTATCTATTTTCTTTCAAGAAAAAAGAAATCAATTTTCAAAACATTCTCAAAAAATGATCAGACAAGTAGCTTGTATGTCAAATGCCCTCATACTTAGTACAAATTTAGAAATGATTAGAAATTTCTTTGCAAATGTGGAATCAATGCTGGAAGTTAAAGATCAAAAATTTTAGCACAGATATTTCCCATTATTCCCAAACCAAGATAATAATCAGCAGTCATAGACATTCTTCATATGAACATTCTTTAAGGCAACACACTTTCACGGACTACACGTATAGGCTCAACCTTTTTTACCATCTGCTTCCTTTGCCCACTAAAATTTCACCTCACATCACAGCAAGCAGCGGCATTCAGTGGTCAGTGGAGCAAAATCCAATATACAACACCATTACATATTTTTGTTAATAGCAGATCAACATTGTCAATATTCTTGTTTGGAGGAATTTGAAATGCAGAATGGCCAAACCAAGAAGTAAGGGTATGTTTGAAAACAAATCCAAGCACTCAATACAAACACAAAAGAGAGACCATATCTGGGCAGCCAAAGGAAAATTCAGGAAAGTTGGGGTCAGCATTCAGAGTCATGCCACCCTTTCTCACAGAGATTCTGATGAAACAACTACACAAGAGTCCACTGCTGGCGGAGAATGGGCATCAATGTTCAGGACCTTGTAGGTCTTATGGAACTTCTGGTGAAAAAACCCAAATTTGCATTGGCCCGAATGGCCAGATTATATAAAATGTAATTAGAACACAAAAAGGGGTTTACAGAAAATTAAAAACTTTACAATTTAATAAAATATTAGAAGTACTGAAAAGGAGAAGGAACTCTTATTACTTGGGGCAGGGTCAGCTTTCCACAAAAGTTCATTTTTCTTCTCTTCTTTACAGAAATAGAATCCCCTTCCCAAGAGGCAGCAAGACCCATAGACATACAGGAACACATACGTGCATCAAGATGTGTCTGTCCATGGGACTAAGCTGGAGTCAATTACACATTACAAAGGTGATGAGTGCATGTTCTATGACATTTCCTTAAAGATTTTTGTTCTGTAACTTGCTGCCTCATATCCTATTAGCTTGGAGATAACAACACCAGAAAGCTACTTCAAAGCTATGTTCTAAAAATGATAAAGCTATCCCACAAATTCCAGACTGAACCCCCAATCCATTCTGTCACATGACAGATGTGGGGCGTAAATCACAGATGAACAGGCATATTGCATTATCTTAAATGTAATCCATATTTCTGTGTATATGTATATATCTCTGTACACACGTACATATAATTGAATATACTTGTGTATAAATAGATGCCACATTTTTAATATATCATGTGTGTGGGATTGAAAAGTAGAGTAGTTAACTACTAATGACATTTTTGAAAGTTTACATTGTTTGAATTGTTGAGTATGCATTCAATTTTGTTATTTAAATGCATGTTTTTCTAGCAAAGTATTATAATCAAATACCATAATTCAGCTGAGGTAATTTCTTGATTTATCAGTTCATTTTTACAAATAGGTGAACTGGGTGGCCAGGCAGTGTTTGAGAAAGATGAAATAAGGAAGGCTGTACTAAGAGATCCCGGGGTAGCATCCAACTGCTAGGAGTTCCATGAAAACCAGCAATCAGGCAGGTGCTCATAATCACTAAGGGAGAGACATAGGTCAAAACATTGGACCTTCCTTCAAAATGAAAAATCTCTAAGCAGGCCCTCCAACCAACAGTCACTGGCTCCAGAGAGGATGGAGGTAGAGAAAAAAATAAAAAAGGAGGAAGATAGAGAAACCACACATCTATGGATAACTCTTTTATTCTGCTATCCAGGGTTAAAAGTACTATGAATTTAATAATCTAAGAAGACATGGTAAATATTACCTTGAAAGTTTCTGGGTTTTTGCAAATTTTAAGCACCAGCATTTGCTATAAGCTAACGGCAAATACATTATAATTGTGAACATTTTATATTTATAGTTTATTATAATACATTGGTATTATATTTATGTTAAACATAACATTCTACTTTATAATACAGACTATGATTTGTTTTAACAAATCTACGAAGAAAATGATGTTCTTCATAGAAAGAAGAGGCCATTACAAACAGCTTTTCACAGGGTTAGGTCAAGGAATAAGGAACAGATGATTATTAGAACACAGCGAGTTCTTTTATGAATTCTACTCTCCCTCTTACTGCCTATTCTATCTACACCAACAACACTAAGAAAGGTGGACAAGTATGTGTTGTTATGCATAACCGTGCTTCACAAAACATGACAAATAAAGTTTCCAGGCAATATTCCAACACCAGCTTGGTTATGATCAATTAGATGGTCATTGAAATCTTGAGATTTCCCATTGCCTGCTTTTCAGCAGCCATGATTCTAAAATTTGATATGGCTCATTGTAAGTGGGCAATGAATGAAGTCTCCAAATGATGAACATATTCTAAATAATTATTAATTCACCTCAAAATTTGCTCCTATCTGGTAGTATCCCTCAGAGGTATGCGACTCAATGTATATACTTATTTTAAACATTAATTTAAATATCTATTTAAGTATACATCTACATACTTACTTTAAATATCTAAATATCCCAAAAGGCGCATAAAGAGTATATATTAACCTACACTACGGTTACTAAGGTGGTGATACCAACCTGAGTGAATTAACGTTCGAACTGATTCATTCTCTGCTCATCTTCTTTATGTGATGCAGTATTCTACTCATTAAAAAACATACTAAGTGTGCTTTTAAAAATACTTGAGGCTGATCCAAAGGTGCTAGGCGCACTCTACACAAACACCACATTATGTATTGCATAGAGCAATAGTTAGAATCAGCTTTTACTATTCCTTATTTACTTTTGATTGTATTAAATGCTTTCTAAAAATAATATAATTTCCATTTAAGTGATGTCAGTGCCCTGCTGTTTTAATATGAGTAAGCATAAAAAGCTATATTATGCATCAAAAGTGTTTATGAGCTGGACAAGGTGCCACAAACCTGTAATCCCAGCTCTTTGGGAGGTGGAGGTGAGAGGATTGCCTGAGTCCATGGGTTTGAGACCAGCCTGAGCAACTTGGTGAGACCTCATCTCTACAATAAATCAAAAATTTAGCTGGGTGTGGTGGTGCTCGCCTGTGGTTCCAGCAACTTTGAAGGCTGAGGCAGAAGGATCACCTGAGCCCAGCAGGTCAAGTCTGTGGTGTCCGTATGCCTGCCACTGGACTCCAGCCTGGGTAATAGAGTGAGACTCCAATCCCCCCCCAAAAAAAGAGTGTTGATGAATCCAGAACAAGGTTGACAAAGTGTTACTGTATATGCATATAGGAGAAAAAGTAAATATAGTTAATAGCTATATATTCTGTTTCAAACATCAAATTTGCACATTTAAAATACATTTTTCATTGGAAAAAAATGTTCAGTACATTTTTAATAAAGACTATATGTTTTATCTCCAAAGTTAGGACAGAGTAGTTAATTAACACATCAATACAATGTAAGAATTATAATTTTTATCATTTGAAATCTCTATAAATGCATTAATTTATCTATATGTGCAAAGCCCTTATTGTTCTGTTTTAAAGGCAGAAAATTTATACAATCCAGTTCCTTAAAACCAGCAACTTGCAAACATAAACAATATTGTGTTATTTTTAAGAAAAGGTCAAAAATTCTGCCACATTATATCTCCTCTATAATTAGGAAAACTACAGGTTTTTATTGGTTTTGAGTGGACAACTAAATCAGACACTACCTAAGAGTTTGTGTGCTGAGCCGTTCATAGAGCAGACATGTCAGTGGCAGCTTTGCTGTTAATGACACTGACACTTCTGAACACCAGAAATTCACAAATGTGTAGGACCACTGCTCTTCATGTCATTAGAACCACAATAACTATGCTTGTTGAATACTCAATCACATTTCGTATGGAAAAAGGGAGTGCTATTAAAAGTACTTATTTTCCAATACAAATTAATTTTGCAATGCAAAATAGAGCTAGAGAAAATAGCACAGGATGCTGAAGAACCCCTGCTGTATCAGGCCTTAATCTTTTAGTTACTAGGTCCTGAATGGGTCCAAAGTCCAGGGGCAGCGTTAGAGGCAGTTCAGGGACCCAGCGTGGGCACTGAGAACAGTGGCTGGATACCAGCCTGCAAAGTATTTCAAGATTTTATCTACTGGTAAGGATATGCCACTGTGTGGTCACTGATCATCAGTCCTGATTTTAGTTCAATCTCATCTACTAAACATCCCTGCACTATTCTTACTTTACATTTCTAATCTGCCTGTTATTTAGAACATAATGTGTGGTTTAACTTAAATCATCAAAATCTTTCTGTTCAAGTAATGGATTATATACCACATGACATATCAAAATTTAAAATAATTTTATTGTGTTTTCTTAGTAAACTGATCATGGTATAGTAATAAAAGTCAAGGACTTGGAAAGTTAAACAGAAGTGAAATTGTGTAATAGATAACAGGACTTGATCTCAAATCTAAGTTCTCTCAATTTAAGCTGAGTGAGGGTAGAGAGGTAAATAACATAGCAGTGCTTCAATTTCCTGGGCTGGAAATTCAGGATTATACTTTACAATAGATCTTTTGAACAGATTAAGTTAGGTAATGTATTAGCAGAATAAATCAAACTACTCTCAAAGAAAAACGGGTATCTAGCCTAAGGATTTCCACGGCAACACCATTTTCTAGTGGCAATGCTATTTCCTGTCAAACATTTACCGGTGTTCCACTGTTTAATCTAATCCTTCCTGAAGGCATTTTCCTTTATTCAGAGTTGTGCTTCACAAGCTTTGCTGTGCACATAAATCACCTGGGGATGTTTTTAAACTACAGATGCTGATTCCTTAGATCTGAAGTGGGACCTACAATTCTGCCATTCAAACAAGTTTCAAGTCTGTCCCCAGACTAGCAACCTCGGGGTCAAAGGAACTTGTTAGATGTGTAATTTGCAGGTTCCACACAAGACTCACTAAACCAGAAACTCTGGGGGTGGGGGCTCAAAAATCTGTTTTAACAGGTGAATCATATACAGGGTAGAGTTGGATAACCACTGCTCTAAGGCAAGAGTCCTCAACTTTAGCTTCCCATTAGAATCACCTGGTCATCCTCCAGGCAAATTATATCACAGTTTCTTGGCGCCAAAAAACACCTGTAATTTTCTACCCTCCCACTCCTCTTTGTGTTTCTAATGCCCAGCCAAGTTGAGAACTACTGGTCTAAAAGGAAAAAACAGCTGATATGTCTATTTGATAGCTAAGTCATTTAGAGTTATTTCATTTGGCTTCAATTACCTGTGTTAGCGCTCATAAAGCAGCTGATTATGTTTTCCTTTGCTTTAACATTATTCAATCTAAATTTGAGTAATAAAACCTAGGAAAGATGTCATCAATTTTGGGAATAATGGATGTGTGTTAAATATTTGTGAGATTTAAAAATGCACAAAAGACCTCAGAGTTCTGACATGCCTCATTCCTAATTATAAACCCTCAATTTGTATTTCCATTTTTCACAATGAGGCACTGTTAGCTCAGGTTATTCTCTTGGTTAGCTGAAACATGCAGTTGAAATCAATTCTTGATTTTACAAAATGCCTTAAGTTAGAGGTTAATCAAGGGGAACTATTAAGCTTTCTTTGGCATTCTTAGGATTCCTGCTAAATTAAACACTCAGAGTCATAACTTTAATTCTTTGCAAGGTCCAGGTAAACTAACAATCAGGCTGTGAACTTATAAAGCAAGAGCTAGCAGCAGGACTTCTTCTCATCCTGGAGTAGAAACCACCCTGCAAAACAGAGAATACTTTAACATTTCGGCACTGCTTAAGCCATATCTCTGTGTGAATTCCCAGATCAGACACATTTTCAAACACAAAAATAAATATCAATTCTGAAATATAGTATAAATGATTTGGCGATTATTCAAAATAATCCTTATTTCCAGGACAATCAAATTTCTGCTCCTGTCCTTTCTTCCCTTCCTGTGCAAAAAACTCTGTCTCCATGAAGATATATATTTTGTCCCAAGATGGACCCAATCACTCTCTTAATAATAGAAAGCCCTTATCTCTACAGTAGCCACTGAGATCTTTATGGAAAATTAGAATACTGATTCTAAAACTAATGCCAATTCTAGAACATTCATTCAGGTATTGCAACATGCTAGGAACTGTTGCAAGCACGTTATAAGCATATTCGCACAATAATCACTACTGAAATATCACATCCTCATGTATGCCTTATCTGTCAGATACATGGAAGTATCCCTCATTCTCTGTCTCATTAAACTCCCTCATTTTCCTTGTTACACTGTGATATGATATTATTTATCAATTTTTGTCTCCTCCATTACAATGGAAGCTCCATGAGAGTAGGAGCATTGTTCTTACCTCAGTGCCAGAAGGAATCCAGGCAAATGGTCGTGACTCAATAAATATCGAGTAAATAAACAAATACAAGAGAAAAATATCTACTTGACAGCTTATAGCAGAATGGGGCAAATGCTCAAATATATATTTCTTGTGTAATTGAGTGAATGAACGCAGAAACACATGAGTAGCTGCTTCAGGATCAGCAGTTGGCCCCATGGCAATCACCTGGGATGACAAATTGTCTCCCACTAACCCTGTGGCAGAAAGGGGGGCTGGTAGCACTTAAAGGTATTTCCTTCTGAAAGTCAAACTGCAAGCTTTAAAGAACTGCCAGGCTGGTTTTGTTTAAAAAGGCCAAATAACCAAGGACTGGTGGCTTTCATGGAAATGCAAAAGAGTAACTAATTCACAGACTTATCCAAAACCCCTCTTTTGAAGTTGACGATTTACAACCCTGTTTGCAGACCCTGCTGCCCTGCTCACTTCCTGGAGACCATTTGTTCTTTGAGAGATCTGATTTTTCTGAACACCACCTTGTAAATTCCAAAGAGGATGTGTAATCGCTCAACACGACCCCCCTCCCTTACCTAAACGAAGGTATAAGACCCCACTTCTCCCGTTCTGCGGGGCTCGACCTGGAAGCATTAGCCCCATCGAGCCCGCCGGGTCGGCAGGCGTAATAAAGTGCCACTTCCTATAATAGTCTCGGTGTCATGATCTCTCTGTCTTCCTGCTACAAGCCAAGAAGCCCTTTTATGAATAAAGGAGATAAGATAACTAAAGCACAGGTTTTTGATGGTAGGGAAAAATTGGCTGATCTTATGGTCTTTCAAATGTGATGTGATGGCTATTGCATTCTTTCTCAAGCTCAAAGCCAATAGTGGTTCCTCCTTTCTTTCAGGGTCAAAGCTCAAATACTTGCAATAACCTCAAAGGCCCACACAATCTGGTACTGGTGCATTCCTTTCTTCTACAACTCTTTCTCCTGAATTCCTCCTTATTTGCTCATTCCACTTAGGTTGTATAGGCTTCTTTGTAGGCACTGCCTTGATGATTTTGTACCACATATTTGCTCCCCTGAAAGGATATTCCAAACTATCTTTATAACTCCACCCCTTTCTTCAAATCTTTTTTCAGATCCCTTTCTGTCAAGGAACCCTCTCCTTATCACTCTATGTCATACTATGAAGTAGTCACTACTCCAATACTCCCTATGACCTCATGACCTTACCCCACTTTTTTTTTCCTCTGTATCTTCTACCACTTATATCAGAAAATTGCCTGTTAATATGTTTGCCATTTATTATCTGGCTTTCTCTGTTAGACTCTTTTGGAGATCAGAAGACAATATCTCAAAATATGGGTGCCCTGGCATTCTGTGTGCTTTGAACAAAGGAGGTTGAAAGCCTCAGAATCAAGCTCTTTCTGAGCTTCCTTTGTTTCTCTCCCCCAAACTCAGGGAGGGACTCTCTAAGGCCTCCTTTTCTGACAGAGGTGTTCTTCCAAAAGTACTATTGTCTTAAACTCTCTCCCTAAGAATCTTATCAAACAATCAGGGAAGATCAAGCACTGAAAGGTGGTTAAATATTGCCACCAAACCCAGACAGACTATCATTTATTCTTCTGTTGGCTGCTTTTGGGGGCAGCTCTGAGACAACTTTTATTACCTTAGAGACATATTTGCATAATACAACAACCTTTGTTTACAGTACCATTCTACCCTTCACCTTTCAGGTAACTTGTTGCCACTTACTTCCCCCAGAGTCCAAAGGAACTTTATCCAAGGCTATTGTCTGCTTTATAGGCCCATTCATCTCTTCTAAAAAACATTTAGTTTTTCTCTAAAATTGTCTACATCTCCACGTCCCTCTCCCCTATGAAGAAGATGCTATTTAAGCTTCAGCTATTTTGTCCATTTTGATCTCATATTTTGTGTGGCTTCTATGTACACATTAATAAATTTGTGTGCCTTTTCTCCTGTTAATCTGTCTTTTATTAGTTTATTTTAGCAGACTTAATTATAGAACCATCAGACAAAAAATTTGAACTTTCCTGCAACTGTAAGGTCCGTGGATAGGAATCATGTGGTAATCCTTGATGCAACCCTCAGTGCTTGGAATAGCCCCTGACATGTGGTAGATATTCAATAAATGTTACATAAATGAATAAATGTCTCAATCTTTACCCAAATTTAGAATAATGTTAAAGAGATTTGAGTGGCCTAATAAGAAAATTGCTTTGAGCCGGGCTCGGTGGCTCAGCCTGTAATCCTGCACTTTGGGAGGCTGAGGTGAATGGATTGCCTGAGCCCGCGGGTTCGAGACCTGCCTGGGCAACTTGGCAAGACCTCATCTCTACAATAAATCAAAAAATCAGCCAGACATGGTAGCGCGTGCCTGTAACTTCGGCTACTCGGAAGGCTGAGGCGGAAGGATTGCCGGAGCCCAGCAGGTCAAGGCTGCAGTGGCCAGGAGCGGCCACTGCACTCCAGTCTGGGCGACAGAGTGAGACTCCAACTCAAAAAAGAAAGAAAGAAAGAAAGAAAGAAAATTGCTTTGACTAATTCAAGACCACACTTAACTTTGAACTGTGCTAATTTGAACACTAGTAACTTCAACTTAAATGTTTATCACTTACCCAAAGCACCTGTCCTTACAGAAATATTATAATTTCCAAATTATATCTTCTCCTTAGCTATTTTATATTGATGACTCTATTTTTAAGAATGTATTGGGAACCACCTGCAGATATTTAGGAAGTTTGTTAATCTTATCAACAATCTGTTAACATCTCTCCTTCAATGGAAATTAGCTCATAGAATGGTTTCCTCAAATCTTGTCTATGTATAAAAATTTCTGTCATTATATTCAAGTAAATATTTATTCTAGAGAATATGGCCTATTTAAGTCCTCTAGCTCAATATGTACTTAAGATAATTGTAAATTCTTTGGTGCACAAAGGCAAAAAGAAACTAAAATTTTAAGTCCAGGAAAAAAATTACAGGAAACATATTCTGGATATTCAAGAAGGCATTTTACTCAGACAATTAAAGGATGTGTGCATACATTCCTTCTTCCTCTCTCCCTCCACCTCCTGTCTCATACACACACATACACACACACACACACACACACGCACACACACAGACACTTACATTATGACCTTATATGCCAAAAGTAAAAATAAAGGAAGTTGAGAAGAAAAAACTGAGAAAACATAAGGAAAATAATAAGTTAACCTAGAATAGACATTGATGCATAAAGCAGCAACGAGAGGAATTATATTTTACTATTGTATTTTTTGGCTGACTCAAAAACCATTCTAGTTGTATTTAAACTATTTTATAAACAGTCACAAAAATACACATGAAATCATAAACTTTTAAAATAATACATATTCTGTTTCATTAATAAATATATGCTTCTTTGTGTTTTTTTGTAGGAAAAGAAAATATTTTAATTTTTACAAGGAATGCATGTTTTTCATTTTGAAATTTCATTGCTGTGAAATGTACAATTTCAAAAGAGTATTTTCATTGATACTGAATTTCAATTTAATACTTGATATCATTTGCAAATATTATTAATTTAAAATATCTAAAAGTTATACAATGTTAAGTACCCATATATAATACATTTATTTTTAAACAAAAGCATTTTCTATACAGTTGCTGATGGAAGTTGAAATATAAGCTTTTCCAACAAAAGTATAAGCATTCATTTGATTTATGTGATAACTGTGGAAATAATTTGAGTTTTTGCCTCATTGATAGATTAATATATCAATAAAATGAATGAATAATATCTCGGTCTTTATTGAATAGACACTAGTTACTATCATTACTATATGTTAAACACAGAATTTTCATCTTGTGTGTGTGTGTGAGAGAGAAAGAAAAAGAGAAGCACATGCAAAAGATCAGGAAAGAAATATATCTCCTTTTCTTTTTCTTTAGAAAGTCTCTTGCTTGCTCTCTCTCTCTCTCTCTCTCTACATATATACACTATATATATATATATAGTGTAATTCTTAGAAAGTTATTCTTATGAGAACAAAATTTGGCTCACTTTTCTGGCTCCTATACGTAATGCTCAGGTGAATGTGGACAAGTTATATGACATTACGGGCCTTTGATCATTATTCTGTAAAACAGAGATGATGATCTAAAAATCCCCACTCACTTTCCAGGACTACTGTGGGGATTCCATGAGATCTAGCCTGTGACTTAGGATCTGACCTGTGTTAATTAATAGCTGGTGACCTTATGCTTTCTGTATTTGTCTAAGCCTTGGTATCCATAACATCTCCCTCTCCTGGTTCTCCTCCTATTTCTTACTCATGGATACTAAAACAGAACATGGACACATCTCATAATCTGTTTCTGCTGCCCTTTCAGCTTCATCTCTCAGCTCTGTATTGCCAGAATCTATCAAACCAAAACATCAAAAATATCATCAAAGCATGAGTTTGTTTTAGTTGTCATACCTCATGCTCTATTTTACCACTATAATACTCGTTGCTTACATCATCGTCCCTCACATAGATATATAAAAACTTTATCCCTCAATTTTTGAGGAATTTAGAAAAGAGGCAAGAAGGGTCTACAGTCTCCGAGCCATGGGCACATGGATGTGGAGGGGACTATTATTAGTGGCATCAGACTACTACCAGAAAATACTTATTCCTGTTATTATTCACAGGTCTATGGCTGGTTGAGCCAATCCAAATTTAACAAAGTCTAAAGAAGGAAACAAAATAAAAAGCCAAGTATGCTAACCCCAAAGAGAAGTTACAGTGTAAAAAAAATCTCACAAAGAAAAAAAAAGCAAAAAATGAAGAAATCAGTGTTTTATTTTTAATTGAGCCCACGGGCTTCAATATGGACAAACCAGATGGAAACAGAGGCTTCAACTTTGGGCAAACATCCCACTACAATGACCTCCATCAGGGAATAGCCCCTTGCTTACCCAAAATCTTAGGCAGAGGACTCACATGGATTGTTTACAGTAAATATAAGCTAATAGATTAAGAACAATACCTGAGTCTAATTTATTTCATAGAAATTCTGAAGTGAAAGGGAATCTTGAGGAATTTCTTGCTGGAAGATCTCGTTTATCTAAATGAGACCAGAAGCGGAATGTGGAAAGAAAGGTGAGGGCAGCCTTGGAGAGTAGGGAATAGGAGGATGTAATTGTATTTGCTATGGGAGACTAGATAAGGAGTTAACGAGACACCAGAAAAGGATTTGCTGGTATTAAGGTTCCAAGGAATGCCCTTGGTCTTGATTTCTTGTTTATTTTGGTACATGGAAAATCTTTTGTTGCCCATCTATGACTTGCAGTTTCTAACTTAGTTCCGATAGCTCTATTTTATCCCAAACCTGCTGACGATTGAAATGGAGTTTTGTGGAATGTGAGGTATTAAGAAGATATTTAGAAAAATGGTGAGGAATGCCAGGTGAGAACAAACAACTCTGGAGATTGAAAGGAAACACTCAACAACAACAGCAACAACAAAGAATTATCAAATGCATCATCCTACTCTCTCCAGAGAATGTTTTCAAGTCTTCTTATAATTCTGTTTCATTACCAGACCTCAACACAGTGGCACAGTAAAATCTGTTTTATTGCCTCTCTTAGATGCAACTATACTCTTACTCTCAAAGGCCATCTAGTCCACGTAGTACTTAGTGAAACTATTTCTTTCCTTATTCTGTTAATGTGATCTGAGCCTGCATTTGCTTTAAGTCACTCATAAATAAGATATTCATAATTTTTATTGGTGAGCTCAAAGGTATGAACCATGTAGTGCTTTGGAATTTGTTGAATGGAGTGAAATACAATTTAAACTTTTATGAACAAGGTATGTAAGTTATCAAAGGACAGAATGCCTTCCAAGACATTGTCAGGACAGAAACATGAAATTTAGTGCTTGAAAACAGCCTATAATACTTAGTGATCTCTCACAGAAACAAAGAACTGAGCACCACACTTTTTCACTCATAAGCAGACCCTGAACAATTATCATAGAATTATAAGGAAGGGACTGTCAGTAATAGGAAACTGGAGGGGCACACTTCATCAATAAGGGTACCTGATCTCAAACCAAGTGAAGTAGGGTCCAAATGAGGCCCAATCTTTGCCTGTACAACGACCATTTGTATACCTATCCCTGAATTGTACCCCGTATCTTTAAAATGAAAATTTTTTAAAAAGGAAAAGAAAACAGCCTAAAGCAATGCCACTAAATTTTTGCACTGTGTTCTGGATATGGCCATACTTGGCCTTTAATGCAACATTCTTACACTATCTGTCTCTGTCTCTCTTTCTTCTAATTCCAAACATATAAATCAATGTTTTGAATTATGAATATACAAAATAGCAAGGATCCTACTAAAAGTTAAATGAGCACAATAGAGGACATACATTGACACTAATCTTTAGTGTACAACTCACTCTGCTACTTCTTATTATAAACATTTTTAACAAAATTTATAGCTCTACACTTCAGCCTTTTGTCATTTAGTTAGTCAAATAATTTCAAGGTATAATGTGAAAGGGGTATTTCTGGTCCTACAAGGTAAGGCATCCAAAAACATGATTTCACTAACGTGTACTTGAATTCCTTTGACCTTGTTAAACCAATATGTTAAAAAGTGATATTGTTGGAAATTCATTATGCTGGTTTCTCACTTTCACTTAATACTTATTTAGCATTTTCTTTGAATCAGTTATTCAATATTATTAACTCATTGAATTTATCATGATGACAGATGACACCTGTTATGATATTATCTCCCTTTTACAGATGAGGAAACGGAGAGGCTCAGAAGTAATGTTAACAAAACCAGGATTTGATCCTAGGAAGCCCAACTTCAGAGTGTATGCGGGTAACCACTCCTATTCTGTGTCTGGTGAGAGCAAACTAGTATTTGGAACTTCTAAAAAAACTGTGCCCAAAGTCGTTAAATTAAATGTCTTTCCTTTTGACGTTTTACAATGATGTAGAATATAAACCTATTATTCTTCAATCTCAGATACAAAATAATCTAAATTAAATATCTTACCAGTTATCGCTGTCATCACAGAAAAAAAGATTGGTGAAAAATGACACAGGTTTAGATGATTTGAAACTGAGGTGGCAGGTGAGCTCATCATTAATTCCATTCTGAGAGCCTGTGATGATTCTGCCTTTTGGAAATGTAGCAGATAGAGGATAAATCTCATCATCACTGTCAAGAAGTCTTGCTGCAGGAATCTGGACATGTAGCGTTGAACTACTATATTAAAAAAAAAAAAAGCTCAAAATACCTGCAAGTAATTGAATTTAAATGTATATTTCTTTGTTTTTTGAATCATCAGAAAAACTAAAACAACAAATAGTTATAGTAATATGACCAATTATTAAAAATGTCTTTGTATTGTCTCTTAGTTTCTAGTCACAATGTAAGAATAATAACACATTAATTTAACCAAGAAACACTTGAGATGATCAAATATACCTTTTGTTCAGTAAGGATGAATAAAAGGGGTATAAATACTGATAAAATACAGTAACTTTTAACGACAACCATGGTATAAATATATATACAGTAACTTTTAACCACAGCCATGGTTTTAAAATATATTGACAAAAAATTACCAAAATTTATCATTTTAAAAGTTACAAATTTAATGCATGTAGACTAAATAATTTTAACAAATGCTATATATGTAGATTTTCTTAATAATTGAATACTATTAAGCACTTGTACATCATGAATATTTTTTTAATTATTGCTATTCAAAAATTCCTCCTAATGGTCACATATTTCATTAAATATCTATAATGAATAAAGTATGTAGTATTCATTTTAAAACTGAATCACTACCTACAATATTTAGCGATCAATAAATACTTAATCATATTACTTTGTTTTATTTTATTACATATGTAGGCACCTATAGCAAATAAGTGTTATCAACAGAGAAACATATTTCCATAGTATTTTAATCAGTGTGAAGATAGATTATTTAACTAATTAATATAAAAAATAAAGGCAGATCTCAATTCAGATTAGTTAAATCTATATGGTACATTGAATGAAAACATGAAAAAGTAATTTATACATCCAGTTTGAAAATGATTCTGTTGCTAATTAGCTAAGTGTCAATGGATGTCATTAATGTTGTTGATTTTATTGTGTATGTATAACAAAGAAGCTGAGTTACATTATCTTCTCAATCTTTTTCATATTCATTCTATTATACCATATTTTGCAAGACTCAAATTTGAATGGCAGTACTTTTAAAATTAATACCTTTATACATTAATTCAAAGTTGAAAGATTAAAGATTAACTCATCTATTAGGAAATGTTTCTTAGCCAGGCATAAAGGCTCATGCCTTTAATCCCAGCACTTTGGGAGGGTGAGGCAGAAAGATGGCTTGAGCCTAGGATTTCTAGACCAGCCCAGGCAACGTAGCAAGATTCCATCTCTACAAAAAAAAAAAAAAGAATGAAAATTTAAAAAATTAGAAATTAGCCGGGCACAGTAGCACATGCTTATAGTCCCAGTTACTCAGACGCAGAGGAGGAAGGTGCCCTTGAACCCAGGAGTTAAAGGTTGCAGTTAGCTGTGGTCACGCCATTGGACTCCATCCTGGGCAACAATGAGACTCTGCCACAAAAAAAAAAAAAAAAAAAAAAGGAAAGAAAAAGAAAAAAATGTGTCTTTTATTAAAAAATACTTTCTAGCACAATGTATTTTAAGCCACTAATGTTTCCTGTTTAAGTGACAAAGGTTAGTGTCTACTTATAAAATAGGGTGTTAAAAGAACTGCAAATCCCAAGTTATGTTAATGCTGAAGAACTACACTTCCTTAACAAACTGAATGACTTTTAGAGCAAGCCCCTTGGTATCAGTAAGCACCCATCATGTCTTGCACACCAAATGTTAGAAACTAAAGGTTGTACTGTGCTTTTCAACTTGTATAAGTTAATTTATTTTCAACCATTATGCCACACTTTGGATTTGTGTTCTCTGAATCTCAGAGTGCTAACTCAAAAAAAAAAATTGGATGAGAGAAGCTCTGAAGTGAATACAAGATTTAATCATCTATGAAATTAATGTTTATAGGCTCACTTTTTGTTGTTTTTGTTTTATATGAAGAATGTCAAATATATAGTCTTTCTTGACTTTTACAAATTTTAACTAAAAAAAAATTTATCTCAATATTTTGTTCCTAATATTCCCTAACACCATTATCTTATTAGCTGAAGTCCATCCACTTATCAACTATGGAATATTGGTGAACACTTATATTGCAAATTATGTATCCCTTTACCTCTCACAGGAAGTTTGCAGTTTCCAGATTTAGCTATTCTGAAAACTACTATGAATAATCTTGAACAGACTTTATAATATACATGTGCAAGAGTTTTCCTAGGATATATTGCAAAGTGAAATTGCTGGGCTGTGAGCTATGCAAACGTTACACCTTGCATAGTATTATCCAATGTGGCCATATTTATTGACACTAGGACTATTTACCCAAATTCTTAATTTTTCTCTAACTAGCACAGGCAAATACTCTCCGATTGTAGTCTCTAAGTATTATTTCCAAGTTTGAAAGAAGGTAAATTCTATGTTTTACTATGTTAATTTTTCATTTACAAATCCTTGTCTGCATAATACTTAGTGAAGCATTTTTGTTCACACTTCTATTGAACTATTTGATGTTTTTCTTAATAAGTTCCATTAGTTGTTTGTTTTACTGTTAGCCATTTTATTGTTAGCATGATTTTATGTTCTAAGAAATCCTTCCCTACCCACAGAAATTTAAAATGTTTTCTATGTTTCTTTTTCACATTTTGCTTTTTCATATTCAAGTCTTTAAAACATTTGTAACGAATTCTTGTGCATTGTGTGAGGGAGAAGTCCAGTCTGAAATATCCTATGCATATATTCATTTGTTTCAGCACCATTTATTGAATAGTAACGTCCTTTCTCTAAGGAATACACCTTCATCACATATCCAGTATCTATTCATGTATGGGCCATTTTCAAGGCTTTCTATTCTATTCCTTGGTCATTTTATCCACCCCATACCACTATCACATTGGTTTTGTCTTAATATTTGATATGGCAAGCCCTTCCCACCTGATTCTTCTTCCTCACGGGGCTTGGTTATTCTCGATCTTTCACTCCTTTATATAAAATTAAAAATTTTCTCTGAAAAACCTTAGTTAAATTTTTATTGAAGTTACACGAAATCATGCTAACAATAAAATGGCTAACAGTAAAACAAACAACTAATGGAACTTATTAAGAAAAACATCAAATAGTTCAATAGAAGTGTGAACAAA
>CAUYQG010063794.1:0-11133 GCA_963574415.1 Tarsius wallacei
CATTTTCTTGTGGTAATACGTTGGATGATCAAGGTCTACTATATGAGTGAGAACATGTGATACTTAGTTTTTTGTTTTTGTGAGAGGTCACTCAGTATTATGGACTCTAGTTCCATCCAGGTTGCTGCGAAATTCATGATGAAATGGCACTTCTTAAAACAGTCTTGTAGATAGTGGACATGACCACCATGCCCACTATTTGAACATTCCAGGCAACTGAGTTCTAATAATAATGATAGAAAAAATAATAACAGTAATAGTAATAATAATAATAATGATAGCTGTCATTCATTGAGTGTCTATTATGTCCTTTCAAGAAATTGTGTTATGTTTTTTACATTCATTGTTACTTAACACTCTTATTACCAGTGCAAGGTATGTGTTAATTTCATACTGAGAAATATCGGGAAAGTAAGTTTCAGAGAGAGAGAGTTCTCCCGGTTCATTTTTGTTATCTCAAATGACAAGATTTTCTTCCTTTTAAAAGCTGAATAATAAGTCATTGTATACATACAGCAAATTTTCTTTATCCATTCATCCATTGATGGTCACTTAGGTTGATTTCATATCTTGTCTATTACGAATAAAGCTACAATAAGCATGGGATTATAGATATCTTTTTAACATACTGATTTCATTTCCTTTGGCTACATACCCAGAAGTAGGATTGCTGGATCATATTGTAGTTCTGTTTTTAATTTTTTGAGACGCCTCCATGTTGTTTCCCCTAATGGCTGTATTAATCTAAATTCCCAACAACAGTGTGCAAGAGTTCTCTTTTCTTCACAACCTCACTAATACTTCCCTTTCATCTTTTTCATAATAGCCATTCTAACCTTTATAAAGTGACATCTCATTTTGGTTTTGACTAGCATTTCTCTGTTGACTAGTGATTTTGAGTATTTTTTTTTTCACATACTAGTTGGCCGTTTATATGTCTTCTTTTGAAAAATATTTATTTAGATCTTTTGCCCATTAAAAAAAATTGGGTTATTTGTTTTCTTATTATTGAGTTGTATGAGTTTCTTCTGTATTTTGGATGTTAACCTCTTGTCAGATACATGGCTTGCAAATACTTTCTCCTGTTCTGTGAATTGTCTCTTCACTTTGTTGAGTGTTTCAGTAGTTTTTCACTTTAGCTACACCTAGCAAAGAGACTACAGTCTTTGTCTTTTTTCACTTTGTTGACCAATTTCCTTCCATCCTTTTCCCCTTTCTCTTTCTCTTCTTCTTTCCTCTTCCATCCAGTATCAGATGCTAGGCTCTGGATATACAAAGATATATATATAGAAGAGTGTGTGTGTTTGTGTGTGTATGTGTGTGTATCTGTCTGTGTTTTACTCTTAAGAACCACATAGTCTAATAGGAAGACAGACAGTAGTAAATAGTAATAATATGGTGTGATAATAAGCATTGTACATAGAATGATATTTGAGTTCAGAAAATACCTTTGTTTCCTCCTAAAATTATCTTTTACTAACTTCTGTGATATGATACACTTCAGTTTTCCTTGTCATACTCTTTTTTTTTTTTAGTTGGAGTCTTACCCTGTCGCCCAGGCTGGAGTGCAGTGGCACACTCATGGCCACCCCAGCATCGACCTGCTGGGCTCTGGCAATCCTTCCACCTCAACCTTCCAAATAGCTGGAACTACAGATGTGTGCTACCATGCCCGACTAGTTTTTTTTTGTTTTGTTTTGTTTTTTCCTGGAGACGAGTTCTTGCCAAGTTGCCCCGGCTGGTCTCGAACTGAATTAATAGTTAATAGTGACCCAGAGATTCCTGGGTCAGGCAATCCACTCACCTCGGCCTCCCAAAATGCTAGGGTTATAGGCTGAGCCACCAAGCCTGACCTGCCTTACTCTTTATATACCCTTCCCTTAAATATGATAAATTTGAAGTATTCTGGCTTTCACCCATTTCTATATGTGTTCTCTCCTGTCTATGGATTCTTATGACATTGATTTATATCCTTATAACAATAACTCTTCTATACAAATTACTTCTGAGGTCTAAATTTCTTTATATTTTCTTTTTGTGTGTGTGTGTTAGTGTCTCACTGTTGCTGAAGTGTGGTGGCACTATCACGGCTCACTACAACCCTGCACTCCTGGACTCAGGGAATCTTTCTGCCTCAGCCTCCCAAGTACCTGGGGCTATAGATGCACACTGCCACACCCAGCTAATTTTTAACTTTTTTTTTTTTTGTAGAAATGAGGACTCACTATGTTGTCTAGGCTAGTCTTGGGTTCAAGTAATCCTCCCACCCTGGCCTCCCTAAGTGTTGGGGTGAGCCACTGCCCCCAAACTTCATTTCTTGAACTAATCTCTTACTTCACTTCCAAACCATATCTCAAATTGCCTTATGGATATTATATCGTGGCTATTTCATCCATAATTAGCTTCCTTATGTCCAAAGTTGTCTCCCTTTGCAACCTCAAAGACACAGAAGATCATCTGAACAAACAAACATTCATTCTGAGTTCTCTGCCTCAGTGAACAATTCTCTGTTACCTGGTCTCTAGAAATCTCTGGGTCACTATTAACTATTAATTCAATTTATCGATTACACATTGGACAATGAGTTAAATCACTATGAGCAGGATCTAGATTAATCATTTCTTGAGCTCAGCAGGCCGAGGTTGTAGTAGCCGTGAGCATGCTACTGCACTCCAGTCTGGGTGACAGAGTGAGACTCCACTCAACAAAACAAACAAACAAAAAACAAACCAAAAAAACTATATTACTATTCATTAAGTGGAATGTGGATCATAATAAATGTCATTATTCTCATTATCTTCATGTTGAGTGTGCTGAGGAGAAAGAGGAGGGGTTGGTCTTGCTATGTTACAGGCAGTAGAGGCGGGAGAGGTGGAGGAGATGGAAAAGGAGGCAGGAGAAGCAGGCACACTCAGTGTAACTTTTACTGAAAAAATTCACCTGTAAGTTGACCTGTATAGTTCAAATTCCTGTCGTTCAGAGTCAACTATACTTGAATTGCTCAGAGTTCTGACCCTTGTCTAATAACTATGCATGTGAATTTACATAAGCTACACAATTGATTTAGATTTCTTTTCCTTGTTGATAAACTGGTAATAATAATACTTTCCAGAGTTGTTAAAAGGATGAAGTAGAAGAGCATGTACCAGTAGAGGTATGACTGTTGTTGGTGTTGGGGTCCTCTATATATTTTCAGATGAAATATTTCTTACAGTGGACCGGGTGTGGTGGCTCAAGCCTGTAATCCCAGCACTTTGGGAGGCCAAGGCGAGAGGATTGCCTGAGCCCGGAGGTTCGAGATCAGCCTGGGCAACTTGGTGAGACCTCGTCTCTAAAATAAATAAAAAATTTAGCTGGGCATAGTAGTGTACGCTTGTAGTTCTGACTACTTGGAAGGCTGAGACGGAAGGATTGCCTGAGCCCAGCAGGTCGACGCTGGGGTGGCTGTGAGCATGCCACTGCACTCTAACCTGGGCGATGGAGTGAGACACCACTCAAAAAAAAAAGAAAGAAATATTTCTTATAAAGAAATCTGACAGAGGCAGAAGGAAAGGAATTTGTTTCTCAGAAGGGGGAAAGCAATTTCACTCCCTAATCTCTCTCTGTAAGAGATCCTAATAGGAAGGACATACACTTGTTGGGGTGGGAGGAATGACAGTGGGGAATATAAGCAGGGGCTGAGCAGGTAGATGAAAGGTCAGAAAATAAAGACAGCAAAACTCAGGTTTCCACTGGCAAGCTGGGGATTGTGTGAGGTGAGCAAGGAAGGGTTGGCAGATCTGTGGAAACAGAAACTAACTGTGCATTTGGGTGTGTGAGGAGCTGGAAGCTGAGAAGGAAAAGCCTAGACAGCATCCTACAGATAACTGCATCAAAAGCAGCTTCCCAGAAGAGTTCCCAGAACTTTGTATAGCAGCATATGCCTTGGTAGGAAGAAATGCTTTCTTGTATTTTGCCAGGAGTGCTGAGGTAGGTAGCAGATAACCTAACAGTGTGCTTTGTGCTAAAATGCATAAGGCAGCATATGCGTATGTAAAATTCATATGCACTGCAGTGGCAAGCCACTGAACAGTGGATGGAGAGACGTGTTTCAGTTGAAGTTCAGCCAAAAGTTCTTTTGAAATGAATAAATTCAGAGAGTTTCTGGGTATCTTTGAAAACTTTTCACATAATGACAGTCAAAAAAGTGCTATGCACAGGCTAAGCAGTCACCCACAAGCACAACAATTTAAGTTGGAGCTAGATGGCTTCAGTTCCAGTTTTGAAACAGTTGCATTGTGTTGCCTAGGTGCATACTAGGTATGCTTTTTTTGGTTTTGTTTTAGCTTTTTTTTTTTTTTTTTTAAGTCAGTGTCTTACTTTGTTACCCAGGCTGGAGTGTAGTGGTGCAATCATGGCTCACTGCAGCTTCGACCTCCTGAGCTCAGATGATCCTCCTGACCTTGGCCTTCCGAATAGGTGGGACTGACTATAGTTGTGTGCCACACACTCAGCTAATTTTTAAATTTTTTGTAAGGATGAGATCTCACAATGTTGCCCAGACTGGTCTTGAACTCCTGGGCTCAAGAAATCTTCTCACTGCTCAACTTGGCCTCCCAAAATGCTAAGATTCATGAGCCACTGTACCCGGCTTATCTTAGATGACAGCTGAGGTGACTTTCAGCTGTGAAATTTGGTGATGTTGTTAAATTTTGGGCATTTTTTGCTTTTAAAGAAATCTGGGTTACGATTCTGCCTTCTGGCTGCTCTGGGTCCCTTCCCTAGTATTAGTCTTGCACCTGGTTTATTGTGGGTATATAGTAGAAATTTGCTCTTTTCCAAAACAATGATATAATTGAGAAGATGCCACAATGGTATTAAGTTTAAGTGACATGACCAGATGTGAAGATAGGAAAGATTTCCATTCATAAAAATAGCTTCAGCTGTCCATTGGTATGGACTTTGTATCACTTTGTATGTATAACATTTCCATACGTTTTCCATTTTTATCTTTTTAAATCTTAAATAAAGATAATCACCACCTAAAACAGTATATTTTATTCAAAATATTTTTTTAAAGTATTGTTAATGTCATTTTGTGATCTAGTGAATTAATCCAGATGTCACGCTCTGTCAAGGATAAGGAGAACTCTGTAGATATGAGCACAAAAGGCAGAAATATGAAGAATGGCTGTTTAAAATCTCTTCTACTGTCCTTCAGAGGTCTTGAGAGCCTTACTAGGTTTCAACTAAGTCCTGTATTTTAGGTGATCCCTTTCAAGTGTTTTGGTTCTGGAATGTAGAAGTCATATTTGAAGTTATGTTTCACATTAAGAGTTCAGAACATAATAATGTGATAAAGGATGTTTTCTACAGAGCTGAGAATCTAGAGATTAGTGATCTAAAAATGACATTCAAGAATCTGTAGATTTTGTTCAGTAAACATTAAGCCTCTGTTAGCAGATTCTTTAACTGGATTTTCCAGATGTGTGGAGGTGGCCATGGGGTAAACATACATGTTAGTAGGACAATGGGAGCTGCTGGGAGACACATAGGACACACTTGCTTTCCACAGAGCAACACCTGATAGGTGTTTTGCATGTGTACTTTTTTCAGAATCCATGAAAAATTTCCACAATGGTTGGCTCAGCTCTCAGGAGAGTTTCCCATGCATGTGTCTACCTGGTGAGCAAGGCCAGTCATGTCTCCAGAGGACATCGGCATCAGGCCTGGGGCTCAAGGCCTGCTGCATCAGAATTTGCTGCTCAAGGAGTTCCAGGTGGTGTGGTGGAGCTGCTGGGCAAATCCTACCCTCAGGATGACTATACCAACCTCACCCAAAAGGTCTTCTCCAGGGTTGGCCGAAATCTGCACAATCAACAGCATCACCCTCTGTGGCTGATCAAGGAGAGGGTGAAGGAGCACTTCTACAAACAGTATATGGGCCGCTTTGGGACCCCGCTATTTTCGGTCTATGACAGCCTTTCTCCAGTGGTCACAACCTGGCAGAACTTTGACAGCCTGCTTATCCCAGCTGACCACCCCAGCAGGAAGAAGGGGGACAACTATTACCTAAATCGTACTCATATGCTGAGAGCACACACATCGGCACACCAGTGGGATTTGCTGCATGCGGGGCTGGACGCCTTTCTGGTGGTGGGTGATGTCTACAGGCGTGACCAGATTGACTCCCAACACTATCCTGTGTTTCACCAGCTGGAGGCCGTCCGGCTCTTCTCCAATCATGAGGTGAGTCTTGAGATGTTTTTCTTCATTGAAGGACATTATGGACATTTAATGTTGAGGTCAGTAAAGTTTATCTCAGTGAAATCAATATAGCCATCCTTGCTTGATCTTATTTTGTTTTAATGAATCATCCATCCTTAATGACATCCATCCTTAGTGATGTCCTTTGTACAGTACTTTTTGACTGTGTTGTTGTGTAAGTAACTGTAGAAATTGGTAGGCCTTTGCTTTTAATTGTCTATATCCTTTCTCTCAATACCTTTCTCTCAATTGCCTTTCTCTGGGTCACTTTTTATCAGTTGAATAGTCAGTGGCTCAAATTCATCCTTAATCCAGGGTGACTGAAGAGGCAACACTGAAACCTGTGGTCAGGTTATTTCAGTTCTCAGTTAGTAGAAGTTAATTATGTTTTCATGCTGTTAGAGATTAATGAATTTCTTGTATACCTTAGGGGACTGGTGATTTATTGGATTGAACTGTAGACTGTGTTCTTATCCCCAAGCTCCCTCCCTTACCCTTCCCTACTTTGCACACTGGTGTGGGATGTCTTAATTGTTATTTTTGAAGTATATATTTGGATGTGTAGAGCCTTTTTGATTAGGAAATCTGATATTCTGGTCATTCTCAAAAGCATCTGACTCCTTGCACCTGTTAGATGTTATCCTAATACATTGTGTGTGTTTTTTTTGCAAATTATGAAAAAGCCGGATATTTCCTAAAAAGTTACTGTTCCACTTATCCCTCATTTACATATTTTAAAAACCATCTTTGATTTTTATGTAAGAAACAAACAGCATTAAACTAGGCATAGGAAGCATTTCACTTTACTTCTTTAGCAATTCTCCTTCTAAACATGTTCATTGGAACAGGAGGAATTATTATTGTCACAAAACTCTCCAGCAAACACACACTAAATGGGTTGTTAACGTTTAGTGTAGGATCCTTAGGTTAGCAAGTAACCATTTAGTGTAGGATCCTTAGGTTAGCAAGTAACCATTGCTTAGTTGTATTAAATAAGTCATGTTGCAGGAGACACATGAACAAGACTGCTCTCCCTTTCTGTCTGTCTCCTGATGTGCTATTATCCTGTGACTCTATGATAATACAATAATTAGTTAGTCTTACACAAAACAACCATCCATGCTACATCTCAGGGGAGCTTAGATGAGCATTTTTTTATACTATGAATAGCTGACTCTTTTCTAAGTTAGGAATAAAAACAATTAATAAGGACACAGATTTACTAGGAAACTAAAACAGGATTAACAAAGACAGGTCAAAGGCTGAGAAATATGACCAAGTGATAGAATGCCACCTAAAATTAATGTGCAAGAGAGGCTGTGATGCCAATAATGTGATACCCAGGCCACAGCAGCAGACAGGTGCTCAACCCAGCTGACCTCATTAAAGAAATAAGAAAGAAACATGCACACTGATTTGTAAGCTGGCATGCCATGAAAGGCAATCAAGGCTGAGAGGCGCACCTCGCATTTTAATGGTTGGAAAACCAAGGCTACCACAGAAGGTGAGAGACGGAAGTGGGTGGAATTAACCCTTACCTTGTTTCATGCTTATTTTGGGTCTCATCCAGTTTAATGGGTACCACAAATGGCTAGTCTAATCTGACTTATAGTAATAAAAATTATGCACACATGTATGTATGTATCTAATCTTCTTATATGATGATGTACTTCTGTGTTCATTGTTTCATTTGCTCCTCTTAACAAAAACCTTGTGAAGTAGATTGTTTTCTCTTCAACTGTGGAATGAGGTCCCAAAAGGTTAAGTGGCAAAGTTGTGCAGCTAGTTGGTAGCAGAGCTAAAACTAGAACTCAGGTTTTCTGGATTCATTGTCCATTTTGCTTATTTTCATGGAACTGCTTTGTAAATAGGACTTGCTTATGACCAAGGGGAGCTTTTGTTCCAAGAGCGGCGTGGGGGTTGGCGCTGGGAGAGGATGGTGTTTTATGAATTCCTAGCCTCAGCAAAAGTGTTGGTACCAAGTCTGACCTAATCTTAACTTTCAAGAAGTGTTTTTTCTATTTTTGGCTTATTCCCCTATGAATTGGATTTTTTAGATAGCTGTAATTATGCTACAGATTTAATTTTAAACATTTTATCATCTTTTAAAGTTTTTCTGTTATTTAATTTTTGTTATTATTATTTTTATCAATATAAGGTATATTTCAGCAAGAAAAGTACATATAGAGGTGTAGGATAAAAGAAACAATGATAAGCATAGAAATGGATTGACTTCAACAATATGTACATTTAACCATAAATTGTGAAAAAAAAAATCCTTTTGTGTTTTGGAAAAAAAGGTAAAATGAAAACTCTAGCCAACAGTAACAAATTGGAGGGAACAATCGATAGGTAAGTAAAGTCTGCTAAAGTTCTTGTCATATTTGGCGAAAAGATAGAAACGCTGAGTAACTTCAGACTTCATTGGAAAATAATTAGATTGCAACACAATCTATACCTTTCAAACACATGGAGCAGAAAAGGAGGAATGTAGAAAATGATCTCAATTTAGCAGAAGTTGGGAAAGAGGAAAGAAAAAAAAGTATGGTAAATAGAAACCCCAAATTAAGAGTGTAGATATAAGTCCAAATACAATCAGTATTTACAATTTTAAGTGGGTTAAACTTGCTAATTAAAGACACACATGATCAGATTGGACATTTTTTAGTTTGAGAAACCCAAAACAAAACTACACCAGAGTGAAAACAAAGGGCAGAAAAAAAATATGTCAAGCAAATACTTAATAAAAGAAAGTTGGTACAATATTGTTAATATTAGGTAAGATAGAATTTATGAAAGTATGATATTTAGGAATAAAGAGGGATAGTACATCAACCAAATAACGTTACGAATTAAAAATTTTTATGTGCCCAACATCATAGTCTTAATAATAAAGCAAAACTGAAGAATTAAAAGTTGTTTGACAAAATCATAACTATGGTAGAAGATTTTAAATGACCTTAATCAGAAACCAATGGATTAAGTAGACAAAATGAGTAAAGATATAGACAACCTGAAAAACATGATCTACAAGCTTGATTTGTATTTATTTTTAAAATTCAGTAGCCATATATATACACACACACAAGCATAATTATATATGTTTATGCATGTATTTTTGTGAGTGCAGATACACACACACACAAAGTTCTACATCCAAGAGTCAGAAGTATATAGTCATGTGGAATATTTACAATAACTTGTCCATTACTAGTTAACAGCTGAAGTCTAAATAAATGTTAAAGAATCAATAACATAAATGCCCAACTATAGTGTTGTTTATGTAGAAGCAATAAGAAAGGTTAATTAAAACTTTTCATACTCTCAGAAATTAAAAAATTTATAGCTATAGTTTTATAGGTTAAAGAAAAATATTAATAATAAGTTAGAATTTACTGTCACTGACTGGCAATGAAAATACTCACTTCAAACTGCTCAGGTGCTGGGGAAAATAGTCGCTTTATTATGGAGAAACATGGTAACCCTCACCTAAACTATTTGCTTACAATTAACATTTAAAAAGCAAAACTGATGGCATATAGCTATAAGGGTACTTTTGGTACATTTAGCTTTAAATACATTTATTTCAAAAATTTAAAATGAAAATCAGTGAATTGTGTTCAATTTAAGATGCTAAAAACAAACAATTAAAAAAAAAGTAAATGGGAGGTAAGTATATAGTTTTTTAATATCCCCATTTTGCCCCAAATGGATAGATAGACTAGAATAGGAAAACCAAAAAGACAGATAACATCAATAACACAACTAGGTGACAAGATCTCCTTAAAATTCTCACTAGTGGGTGGGAAGTCACAACCGAAGCATAGAAACTGAGGTCGTGTAGGGACACAGTTGTGCCTGAAAAAAGGAGAACTTCCTTAGGTCTCAGAGAACAGACTTTCTACAAATTTATTTGCTAGACTTTACTAGAGAAACGTGAAGTACTAGCAACACTGGTTATTAATGACTACTAACTTCACAAAATGTCTTCTGATGTAACTGTACAGTCTTTCCAAAAAAAATTGGACTCGAATCTGGTTGAGTCTATAGATCCAACTACCATATTTATAGAAAGCACAGAGTTCAGAGGAACACATGAGGCTGTACCATGGAGATTTAATAAGCGATCCAGGCTGTGGGAAATTCTATAGCAGGCCTACTAATGATACAATCTACAAAATGAGATGGAGAGGAATCAAAAGTAAGCACTTAGAAATGTTTAAGCAATGCTAAATGTTTAAGCCATCATAGTCAAACATGTTATTAGTGAACTTCTTTGGTTGAAAAGCAAGCAAATGGATGGGTTCAGTTGTTCTTAAACACTTTTTGTGAGTTGTGTGAGCGTAGTCTCTGTGGTAATGTGCAGCAGACCAAAATATCAGTTTGTGACCAACTGAAAATCCTAAACTGTCTCTTTGCCACAGTTTGAGAAGCACTGCTTGATGAAAAAAACCCCATACATTTGAGACTGTTGGAAATTTGAACAGTAACTGAATATTTGAAATTGAGTTCTTTTTAATTTTAATTTTATTTTTTAGGTGTGATAATTTGGTATATTTTTAAAAACATTTTCTTTTATAGATACATATTAAAATACTTGTGGGCAAAATAATTTGATGTCTGAGATGTTCTTCGAAATAATGTGGGAAAGTGGATTAGGCATTTGGGGATGGATGTAAGAAGATTGATAATCGTTAATTTTTTATTTTATTTTATTTTTTTGAGTTGGAGTCTCACTCTGTTGCCCAGACTGGAGTGCAGTGGCCACTCCTGGCCACCGCAGCCTCGACCTGCTGGGCTCCGGCGATCCTTCCACCTCAGCCTTCCAAGTAGCTGGAACTACAGGTGCGCACTACCACGCCAGGCTAATTTTTGATTTATTGTAGA
>CAUYQG010063796.1:0-13177 GCA_963574415.1 Tarsius wallacei
AGGAGGAGGAGGAGGAGGAGGAGGAGGAGGAGGAGGAGGCGGGGGAGGAGGAGGAGGAGGGGGAGGAGGAGGAGGAGGAGGAGGGGAGGAGGAGAAGAAGAAGAAGAAGAAGAAGAAGAAGAAGAAGAAGAAACACTAACAACCCATGTGTACAGACAGAAAGTCATGTGAAGACTCAGAGAGAAGGTGACCATTGCAAGCCGAGAAAAGGCCTTGAGAGAAACCAAACTGCCCAAACCTTAATGTTGGATTCTAGCCTCCAGAACTGCAAGAAATTAAGATTTTGTTTGAAACACCCAGAATGTGTTATTCTGTGATAGCAGCCCTAGTAAACTGATACACTTGGTAACAAAGATACAGTCTTTGAACTAACCCAGTAAACTAATACAAGGACCAAGTAATTGCCCTAACATCTAGGTAATCACTTAGACTTTTTACCTTTTTCTTAGATACTGATATGAACCTAGAATACATTTCTAGGTTTTAAGATTAGGCTCTATTATTAGCTTTATGACCCTGAGCAAGTTATTTAAAATCCTTAACTCTCATCAGTAAAATGGGAGTGATAGGGATACACTTCTGAGTGCTGTTGTGAAGATTAAACAAAATAATAAATGTAAAAGTATATATCAAGCACAGTTCCCAGCAACATATAACAAGGACCCAATGCATGTTACCTATCATCATTATTATTATGTTAATATGACTTAAAAAAAAAACCAGAAAATTCAATTCTCCTATGCAGATTCCTATCTTTGTAAGGCTTTTAAAACACAACATGGCAGAAATTTTCAATCTTGGACTGTTCACTTCCTCTGTTATAAAACTAAAAAGACATTTATCAGAATAAAATTTATAAACGCTTTGAACTCTTCTGAGGATTGGCAACGAGTTGGGAGGATGGTGACATTTTCCAAGCCTTTTATTAAAGCTAACCTATGGTATTTGCAGTCATAGACCAATAAATAGAGTTAACAATTATTTGGAAGTTTTTATGATCAAATAGCCTGGTCACATTTTATACATAGGCTCAGCGTATTCACCTAAAATCGGTGGTATCCTTCAAAAGTGTGATTTGCAATAGCTTGCCTACTCATTTCCTATTTTGTCACCTACTTGCCACTCTCACAGTGAAAACAAAAGGGTCAATATCTGAACAATCATTGGAACTTCAAGTTTCAGAATTATAGAAGAAAACATGAGGCCATGAAAATACAAAATGAGACACAGGAACAAAAGAATCCACTCTCAGCAAAAGGTTTTCCCTGAGATCCTGGGAATTCAAATAAGGAATTCAAATTGAATCCTGGGATTCAAAGAAGGGCCTGTTTAGTGCCAGATGAATTTGATTTGAAATCAGTTCCCAAATTAACATAAAATAATTAAAGCAGAAAAAAATGAACACATAAATATAAAGGGTAAAATTGCACAGCATTATCTCATGTATTTAAATAAGAGCACTTACTGGATTTATTTTTATTTATTTTGTTAGTAGCCTAATATTGCCTCATACACGTTAAGTATTACATATGTGAGGGTCAAGCAATCCTCCTGGTACAGCCTCCCAAGTAGCTGGAATTACAGGTATGCACTACCATAGCCAACTACGATTTTTGCTTGCAATTATATTTACCATCATCCTGCC
The DNA here is from genome assembly GCA_963574415.1 of Tarsius wallacei. NCBI lineage: Eukaryota > Metazoa > Chordata > Mammalia > Primates > Tarsiidae > Tarsius > Tarsius wallacei. Next base: position 1,646 of record CAUYQG010063796.1, read on the forward strand.
CTAACTCTGCTATTTAGTGAATCCTTAATTTGAGACTATGCAATATGGAAAAACAATCTGGGTCTAAATAACCAACTACCATTTACTAGCTTGTAAAATTGAACTAGTTTTTTAATTCCTCTGTCCCTCAGTGTACTCACCTATGCAATGGCACAATAACCATAGTATAATAATAGTAGCCTAATATTGCCTTATACGCGTAAGGTATTGAACACATTGACTATATGAAAAGTACTTAATAAACATTAGAAATTATTATTGTTAAAACTTTACACCCAAATCTGTCTTGGACCCTCTCACTTCATTTCTCTTATACACCATGATGGTTAATTTTCGGTGACAACATCACTGAGCTAAGGGATACCCAGATAGTTGGTAAAACGTTATTTCTGGGTGTGTCTATGAGGGTGTTTATGGAAGATATTGGTATTGAAATTGATAGAATTAATAAAGAAGATTGCCCTCACCAATGCAAGTGAACTTCATCCTATTTTTTTGAAAGACAAAAATGTTATCACTGTGCCTGAGCTATAACATTCACCTTCATCATCCTTTTTTGGGAGGGTCTGGCAGAAGTTAACCTATGGCATTTGCAGTCATAGACCAATAAATAGAATTAACAGTTATTTGGAAGTTTTTATGATCAAACAGCCTGGTCACATTTTATACATAGGCTCAGAGTATTCTCCTAAAATCGGTGGCATCCTTCAAAAGTGTAAATGTTCTTTCTCTGCTTGAGCTGTGATATTCATCTCCTGCCTTAGACATCAACACTCCTGGTTCTCGGGTTTTTGGACTTAGACTGGGACTTATACCATTGGCTCTCCTATATCTCAGGCTTTTCAGGCCTGGACTGAAACTATACCATTGGCTTGCTTGGGTCTCCAGCTTATGGATAGTAGATTGTAAGCCTTCTCAACTTCTGTAAGTGTGTGAGCTGATGCCTTACAATAAATCCTTTTCCATATATCTATACTATTGGTTCTGTTTTTCTAGAGAACCCCAATACTTACACAAAGCATTTCTCCAACATATCACTGATGCTCTCTACCCCCTTAACTTCAATATATGGTCTGAGGTTAGGAAGAAAATTCATATTGACATGTGATTGTTGTGAATACCATCACTCATTATTGAAGTGTTTAAAGAATAAACTATTTTAGTTAATAAATTATTTGGTTGTAACACATGCACTGCCTTTGACCAAATAATTAGGATTTTATTTAAAAAGAAAGACAATTCTAATTCTTGAATCCTGATTTGAGGATTTAGAAGATACTTTAGTATTTTAAAGTATTTCAGAGATCACAATAGAGAAAATCAATTCATTGTATTATATGAAAGAAGTTGGAGCTTTTTGAAATTTAAGATTACCTGCAACTAAGATTATTTGGATTTTTAATAAATGATTTTCATATCATCCTCATTGTATATCCTTTCCTGAATACAATGCTTTTTTATACATTGGTGCATGCTAATACAGAGCTAAAATATCTATCATCACCCTTTTTTTGTCCTGCTGATTCTTTTTTTAAAAATTCTACTAGTAATTAATGTGGTTTGTATGGTACCGTCTATGTTGTCAAAATCCACAGGGACTGACAGCAGCTATTTCTGAAGACTATTATTAATTTTCAAGAAACTCACCACAAATGTGTAAGAAGAGTAGTATTTTGCAAATAATGTACTGCCTTCTTTAATATAGAAATGACCTCTATCTACTGAAAGGTCTCAGTTCTTTAAAAAGTTTTTTTCTCCATGCTTGAGGGCTGCACATTTTATCAAATTAACTGGAAGTTGGTATATTCTATGTCTATGCCCCAAAGTTTGTATCTGCTAGCTTTGTTTTCATTTTTAAATATTTGGAAGGTAATTTTTATTTCTTTTTTTCATTAGAAAAGGTCTAATACTTCACAGTTCTTGTACATTTGCAAGCAATTATTTTTACATGACACCAATATTTCTGAATACCTCATTCAAAAAAATCACTATAGATTAATAACTTAAAAAGTAATTATTGGTTACTTCAAAGTATAGAACTTCATATGTTTCAATATTCAATTTTATATATTAAAAGCTATTAGTTTCAATATATAAAGCCTTTTATACAATTAAAATTGATTCTGATGTTACTGTGTTGGCTTCATTTTTGCCTCATACCAATAATGTGTGAACTGCTTTATGTTGACAAGAGATTTAAATGATTTTCGAGCTCTGACTTCATGTTGGTTTTATTACGGAAAGGTATTTTTCTCCTGCTATAATATCCTTATTTTAGTTTTTTGTTTTGTAAGTTTTGTTTTTTGTTTTGTTTGTTAAGTTATGGCTCTGTGAGTGTTCTAATCAACTCTAAAATTCTTAAAAATTACTTCCCACAGTTAATAGCCTCAGGATCAAGTATATTTCACCAAACCATTTATTTAAAAGGCAAAGTAGCCAGGAGCTGCAGTTAACAAAAGAACTAAATGAACCACCTCACAATGCCACTGAGTTTAGAATCCAGTCCAGTGAGAAGTCATGAGGATCAAGGATGTACATACAAGATGGTAGCCCTCCCACCCTCGCAAGGTGAAGCCAGTAGAGGTTTTATTGTGACTTAGAGAGACTATCTTAATACCTAATCTCCTGTTCCTGAAAATTCATTCAGATGCTTTGGTATCCTGAAAATGTGTGGTGAGATTTTAATGAAGGAAAAGCTTCCTCAATCCAGAAAAATCTTTAGGCTAATAATAAGTAACTTAACAGGGACTTGTTGGTTTCTCAGTAACAAAAACAAATGCACTGTTTCTTTCTAAGAGAATGGGGGGGAGGTCCCCATCTATATGAGTAGATTAATTTCATCGGAAAAGTTGAGGGCCTAGATATATTCTGATAAAAATCAACAAAGGAACATACTGATTTGGTAACCGTGGCTTTCTGTGACAGGTTGTGTGGTGGGGGGGGGCAAGGAGGGGTTGCCTAGGATACAGAACACACACTGCAAAGAAAAGTAAGCAAGGTTTCTGTAAAGCAATTGAGAGCAGAAAAGAGAGTCGGGGATGGTTTTAGCATAACTACTCATCATAATGCTTAAGACCAACAGTAAAATGTATGATTTGTCTTAGAGATGAAGGACTTTGAGGTTATATTTCTAAGGGGAGGTTTCCTGGAAATACCTTTTCCAAACGAGAGAATTAGGAACATTCTCTAGAATAGCAGGAAGAAGTAAGGAGGGGGAGAACATAAGACTGATAGAACAGATTTAATGATAAAAGAGGAAAGGGGAAAAGACCAGTACTCTGAGAAGTCAGTGGGGCAAAATTGAAAGAAATAAAGGAGACCTGACCATTGACCCACTCCAGATGTAATATAGATACATATTTGTTACTGGATTAAGAGCCTCTCTGCATTGGCTAAAAGCAAGATGGCTTTTTAAAATAATTAGTTCTATTTTCTCTTCAATCTTGAGGGCCTGGTAAGACCCTGACTCGAAGAATTATGTCAAAATGACTTCAGATTCACCATGAGAAACTAAGCCCACTGTAGAGTTTAGAATGCTGACCTTGATTTGCACATTTCCTCATGCCCTGGTTTCCCTGATTCCTTAGATCTCTTTCTGATTATCTGACCTAGAACTCTTCTTCTACTTACTCAGAATCACATGCTAACCATATATGGTTATACGCCTATATATGCCCATACATTTGGGTTGATTGGTTTTTTGTGTATGAGCTTCCCATGATATAGGTTGGGATGCTGAAATAGCTATAAGGTCCAAATGGCCTTAATCATATAGTTCTAGATTTATGCTGGCCAGTCAGAAGCTCAGTTGGGGCTATCAGCCAGAGGCCCCATTTCTCTTCCATGTGGACCTATTCATACAGTTTCAAGGGCTTCCTCACAGCACGGCAACTGGGTAACAAAGGGGAGCATTCCAAAAGAAAGAAATAGGAAACCTCAGTCTTCTTAAGATCCCTAGAATGCCACTTCCACCACATTCTATTAATTAGAATAGTCACAGAGCTAGCCCAGAATTATAGGGAGAAGAATTAAGCTCTACATTGAGAAGAAGGAGTGGCATGCATGTACAAGGACAGAAAGAATTGATGGCAGCATCTTTGGAGACCATCACACAGGCTTCTTTTCATTCCACTTCCCAACAGGTTAAGAAAAAAAAAAAAAGCTTTCAGAACCACTCTACACTATTATTGTTCTATCAATTCCAAATCAACATAACAAATCTACTCTGCGCAATGTGTTGTGTATGTGTGTGTGTGCGTGTGTGTGTGTGTGTGTGTGTGTGTGTATTAAATAGTCTGTTCATTTAGTTCTTAAAACTAAAAAGCATAGTGTTTTTCTATAGTTTGGATGTATTATTTTGAGGCAAGTAAAACATTTAAAACATTATTAAGTAAAATATTAGTTACTAATCTTATTCTTTTTTATTTTTTATTTTTTGAGTTGGAGTCTCACTCCGTCGCCCAGACTAGAGTGCAGTGGCCTCGACCTGCTGAGCTCCAGCAATCCTTCCACCTCAGCCTTCCAAGTAGCTGGAACTACAGGCATGCGCTACCACACCCAGCTAATTTTTTTATTTATTGTGGAGATGAGGTCTGGCCAAGTTGCCCAGGCGGGTCTTGAACCCACGGTCTCAGGTAATCCACTCACCTAAGCCTCCCAAGGTGCGGGATTACAGGCTGAGCCACCGAGCCCGGCTACTAATCTTATTCTTAATGTTACTATACTTACCAATAAAATGTTAAGCAGAAAATTTTCAAGGATTTATGCTAAACATAAATGAAACAACACTCAAAAATGAATCTCTAAGGGCAACAGAAGTTGCCTAAAAAACTGATTCTGAAATAGAAATATTTACATATTACTGTAGCCACTAAGTGTTAATAAAAAATAGCAGCTTAATATTTAACATTGCAGTCACACTTTGAGACAGAAAGAAATGTCTCTTTGAGCTAGCATAATGCAGAGCAAAAAGCAGGGAGAAAGAACTAACAAGTAAAAGGCTAGCAGAAAAAAAGTGAGGCCAAAATTGGTAAAATATGACATTTCAGAGAGACTCTTAGTGTCAAAAATAATTGAAGAATGTTTATTCATTAGTTGAAGAATGTTTATTCATTAGTTGATCACTGTTTTATTTACCCTAAATTAAATATGGATATTACATATGTCAACTCCCAAATCTGTTGAATTAAATATGCCCAAAAAATCTACTTAAGAAACTAAAAAGATGTGCTGAACTATTTGTCTTATTTATTAGTATTACAGTCTGACATGGCACATCTCCAACTGGAGGAAAACTGAAAACCCACTTACCAAGGTGCCAGACTGAGAAACATATGGCGCTTCCCAATAACTATTGCCTGGTTATTTGTAGGTGGGAAAAATCTATTTGAGGGTCTCCCTATAGCTTGATGGGAGAGAAAAAAAACATTATATGTTTACTTTAAGGAGTTTTTAGCAAGAAAAATTTAAGATTTATTTACAGCATAGAGCAAGAGGTATTACCTTTATTCATAAAATGTAGGGATCTTATGGAGACTAGGGGGAATTCTTTTAATACATTTCTTTAGAAAAGGTTGGCAGCTCAGAGAGAAAACTGTGGGGGCTTTAAATATTTAATATCCCACTGCTGCTTTACAGCTTGAGGAAAACTTGTTCTTTATTGGTAAATATTTCAGAGCTTATCTGAACTTGTACGGAATTTTTAAAAAGTGTAATATTCCTAAATTGTATAGCTAGATGAAAAAAAAAAGAAAACAGTTTAGGGCAACAAGCTAATTCTTGCTTTGCAAAATTTAAAAAGAACTAAATATTAAAATTTTGTGCAAATAAGACTTGCACAGCTAAATAAAAACATTCTTCTTATTGGGGTTTTAAATCAGCATCTTTTAATTAATATTTATTGATTGCCTGCTGTACCTGAATTATTGAATTAAAGAGTTTGGGTGAGTGAAATAATTATGCGGCCTCTGTTGTTAATAGTGAATAATTTTGTAGGTAGACAAACCTATTAGACAAAAGATAAAAAGATGGATCTAGTGAGGGAATTCAGCCCTATACCTGGATGGAGACAGAGATGATATTTATCCTGGGGTGATTGCAGAAATGTTTTTTTTAAATGTTGAAAAGTCTCTCTTAATGGCCTTAGCACACACATTCTGAACCACATATATTATTATTATTTTTTTTTTTTTGAGTTGGAGTCTCACTCTGTTGCCCAGACTGGAGTGCAGTGGCCGCTCCCGACCACCGCAGCCTCGACCTGCTGGGCTCCGGCGATCCTTCCGCCTCAGCCTTCCAAGTAGCTGGAACTACAGGCGTGCACTACCACACCCAGCTAATTTTTTTTTTCATTTATTGTGGAGATGAGGTCTCGCCAAGTTGCCCAGGCGGGTCTCGAACCCACGGGCTCAGGCAATCCACTCACCTCAGCATCCCAAAGCGCAGGATTACAGGCTGAGCCACCGAGCCCAACTCACATATATTATTAACCTCATTAAGTTAGGTCACTAAAAATGTATATTGCCTAGAAGATGAAGCATATTATTTTTTATCTTATATACATGCATTATATATTAAATTATTTATAATGTAATTCTCATCTGCTGTCAGAAAAAGATTGTTCACACAATTGGTGATAAAAGGTACAATGTAAGATCACTTCTAAGTTATTATGCAATTCTTAAGATTAAATATTTAGTTTCATAAATTCAATCATGGCAGTGGTTACAGACTATTTGGTCTCTATCAGTCTTGTAGTATTTAATAACTGTGTCTGTTAGACCTTTGCCAATTTAATTAAAATCGCCATGGTTCAAATTTCTCATTGTTATGGTAAAGATACACTATATTTTATCTAAGATGCTTTTGATTATAAGATACATCATTATTTTATATACCACTACAAAAGAAAAATCACCAAAAGCAAGGAGTTAAAAAGCAAACCCTGTGTAAAGTAGATATGCCAAATGGTTATGACCTCAATATGAAGAAAATGAGAAAAAGACCTGACCCACAGAAAAATGTACCAGAAAACCTACATTCTTCCGTAGAGCAGAGAGAGGGAAAAACATATGTCCCCTGACAATAAAAAAATAGCCAGGAGTCATGCAGTTCTGCAGGCTAAATTCACACTACCAGTGTAATCTGCAAAACCTCAAAAGAGAATTAAGGTTGGTCATGCTCCAGGTGACCAGCAGAAGTAAACTCCAATTGTCTCTGGAAGCATTTGAAGAAAATCCAGGCTAAGTCCACTCTTAGACAGCATTGACCATAAGACCAATTTCAGAGATGTTGCAGTGCAAGGGGACAAAAAATATGTGGTAGATTAATTACAATCATAGCCCCAGTTCTTCCTTTCTCTGAATCCACATGGTTTGCAACATGAATTACAGCTTCCCCCATCAAGAAGTTTACTTCCTCAACATTGGAATCTCTATTTGCCTCATGCTATTTTTGTGACAATGCCATGTGACAGATTTGATAATGTGTCCATTCCAAAACTAAGAGGCCTCTCACATTTCTACTTGGTCTCATAGAACTCTGTTTCCTTCAGGGAGATAAATCCCATGTAGCCTGCTGGAAAGATGAGAGGCCATATGGAAATGAGCCAATTAATCATAATCAGGGTCTTGCTAGATCGCCTTGCCCCCAGCCTATGTGCTAGCTGACTACAGATGTATAATCGAGCTCATCTATGATTGCCTGTGCCTACCTAAATCAGAACAACCTTTTAGCCTCATGGGCAAGAATAAATGCCTATCATTTTAGGATACTAAAAGTTTTGGGAACTTTTGTTATAACAATAGGTAACTACAACAAGATATATTTTATAATCAATGAAATACAGTAGCAATATCTACCTATGGGGCTATGGTGAGGAATTGATTTAATCCCTGCAAAATACTTAAAATATTGTCTCACACACATTCTTAAGAAATAATCTAAATTATTGAGATTCTACCATATTCAACAGAAGCTATTGTTTCAAACTTTGTTCACACATAAAATGGGAGTTTTGATTTGCAGAATAATTCTGAAGATCAAATCCAAGTAGAAATATTTTATAACTATAAGGTAATAAATATAATGTAAATACAACTCCAATTACACATGTGCAAATGACTAAAATACAGTTATTTATATGTCTAAAGAGTTATAAACGCATGCTGCCACAACAAAAAAAGAAAGTGATAAATTCTGCCCGAGGGATCCAGAAGGAATAATTTTAATGAGAAGATGGCATTTAAATTGATCGTAGAAGAAGGGAAAAGATTTGGCAAGGTAAAGGGTTATTGTAAAAAAGAGGAAGGCAATACAGGTTTAAAAAAAAAACAACAAACTACTTATGCAAGGGTCCAAAGATGTGAAAGCATCTGTCATATGCCAGCCAGTCTTGCATAACTATCTAATACGACTAGGGTACACAGTATAAGGAGAAAAGGAGTCAGATGTGAAGCCAGGAAGATAAGATGATGTATGTGGTTAAGCAAGAAAGGCTTTCTTCTTTATGCAATAGATGTCACCAGAGGTTTTTAAGAAGTCCAGTGATAACAAATGGATAAATGTCAGGTAGAGTTCCATTGAATAAGGTTAAAAAAACAAGTTGCTAGTCATGCAGGATGCCATATGGGAAATTCTTAAATGACTCAAAAATGTTATAAGTAGGCTAAGGCCAGAGGAAGGAGTGTTCTGAAAAGTAAATGTTGGTCAACCAGATTATAACATGTCTGTACACCAGATATAAGAAAGCTCCTAAGGAAAGTTTAGCCCTAAGAAGAGAAAGAACGTGAAAGCAATCTTCTAAATATATAAAGAACTGCCATCAATTCAATAGGTTGGAGTATCAATGAGGTGCTACAGAATTCAGAACTAGGAATAATGGGTAGAAATAAGACGAGGGAAGCTTTGACCTACTAAAAGAAAATATTTTCTATTATCTAGAGCTATCCAACTATGAAATTAGTTCATTCATGTGTTCTGAACCCTAACTCTGGAAGTATTCAAGTTCTATTCTTTCAAAAAATGTTAATTAAGTGACTAAAATTTGCCAAACTCCATGCTAAGCATCCAGGAACAACTGTCAACAAGATGATCTATCATAAATTATTATTGAAGGGGAATCTGCTTGTTTCCTTTATTTAAGAGCCCCTTAAAAGTACTTTCTATATTATAGACACTGTTTAAAAATTTTTATTATTACTTTACTTGATACTCATAACAATCTTACAAATGGGGAAACTGTGGCAAAAAGAGATAACTTTCTTAAGAACATAAAGGTAGTAATATACAAATTCACATGGCTCAGGCACAAGGTCTGTACTCTGGGCCACTATGACTGCTGCCTTCACCTGCCCCACTGGGTGGATCCGGGATACCTTGCTAATTGGGTACTTCCACAGCCTTACTCCCAGAAGGCTAAAAAGTCCTCATAAACTGGTAGAAGACACTGAAGCCAAATGTTGAAAAGTTCAACATGTTCCCACTGACTATACTCAATTGTCCTGTTGTTTTCTTATTTCTTTCAAATATGGGCACACACATCCACAAAACATATATGCAGACAATTATTCCAGAATGTTTTATCTTTCACTTACCCCTCAGATATAAGGAAATCCAGGTGTCTATGGGAAAGAAACTTTGGAAATTGATTTTGTTACACAGAATATATTGTAATGAATCTACATAAACTTAAGAATTATTTCTTCCAAGTATGAGATGGGGAGGATGGAAATGAGGATAAAAATGTGTTTTTACCTTTTAGAATTCTATACTGTCTGTTTTTTCATGAGTATGTTTTATTTTCTTAATTAAACAAAGAATGTGAGTAAGAGTTTATTATAAAACCGTGAAAAGAATGTGTCATCTTCTGCTCACCTAGAAATGAAAGCAGGAATTTGGAACTGTGGACAAAATTTGTGAGACTTTCTCTAATTCACATGATTAGAGAATGTCGGACTGATAGCCTGAAAAATCTAACCTATCATCTAAGTATGTTACACATGAAGAAACTGAAGCCAAAGAAGTTTAAACTTGGAGAGAATCAAAGAGGAAATCAGTTAAATTAAAATGCACATGAAAGCCATTAAAACTCTAAAGCACTATACAAATGCAAGCTTTCATGTGACTGATGCCAGAACCAGGGCTAAAACTGAACTGTTCTTATTGAGAGGTCAGTGCTCCTGTTAATTTCTCACAATATGGGTTTGGAGTTTGCTATGATTTGAATATAGGTGTCCCTCCAAATTTCATATGATGGAACTTAAACCCCAATGTGATGGCATTAAGAAGTTGGTCCTTTGTAAGCAGATTAGGCCATGAGGTGGAGCCCTCAAAGATTGGATTAGTGCCCTTATAATAGGACTGGAAGATACTTTTTCTGTTTTTCCTCTTCCACATGCAAGGACACAAAAACAAGGTGCCATCTTGAAGCTGATGGCAAGCCCTCACTAGATACCAAATCTACTCAGCCTTGATCTTGGATTTCCCAGCCTCCAGAATGGTCAGAAATACATTTCTACTGTTTATAAATTTCCCAGTCTAAGGTATTTCATGATACCAGCCCAAACTGACTATGATCTGCCATTGCAACTCACTTGGGTATTAAAGGGGCATAGAACCCTGGGCAACTTACTTAATCGTTCTGAATCTCAGTTTTTGCACCGATAAAATGGGGATAATGATGGTGCCTACATCATACTGTTATTCAGAAGATTAAATGAGAAAAATCATGTAAAGCACATAGCCTGGAATATAGTTAGCACAGTAAATGTTATTGCTATTAGTGTTTTTTATTAACATTAGTCACCAAATCACTTAACATTAGCTGCAGATGGCTTCACACAACAAAATTATGTTTTCCCTTTCATCAAAGTAATTGTGTTTTCTTAAAGTGTCTTAGTGACCTTCACAGGATGGTGTTGAGATCATGATAGATTTTGAAAGGAGACAGATCTGAGCACAAATGCCAGTGTTGCCAATTATTAACTGAGGGAACTTGAGCAAACTATTTCGATTTCTAAGATTCACTTTTCTCAGTGAAAAATAATAATACCTGCACCTTATAGAGTTGTGTGGTTTAAGGAAGAATGCATGGAAACACATTAGTCAACAACTGGCACTTATTGAAAGCTTCGGTAGATGACAGTAATCAGAATTATTTATTACATTTTATATTATTACATATTCTGAAGGCTTTGTAGTCCATGTAAACAGCATAATGTGGAAAAAGAGTCCAGATGTCCACAAGATTACTGCCCCTGACCAATAGGTTTGTGTAATTTTATTTCCCTTTATGAGCTTTTCTATTCAACTATATGACTACATTCACCTGTATTCAAAAATAAAGCGGAAAAGAAACTAAATAGATCATCAAAATAAAAACCTAAATGCGGAACATAGAAGACAAAAAGATAATACAAAAAATCAGCAAAACAAAAAGCTGGTTCTTTGAAAGGATAAACAAGATTGATGGTCCCCTTGCCACACTGACCAAGAAAAAGAAAGAAAAAGCCCAAATAAACACAATCAGAAACA
>CAUYQG010063798.1:0-52414 GCA_963574415.1 Tarsius wallacei
GATTATTAATAGCACCGTACTGTACTATCAAAAGTACCTTGGGTTTGGGAGGCTGAGGTGAGTGGATTGCCTGAGCCCACGGGTTCGAGACCTGCCTGGGCAAGCAAGACCTCATCTCTACAATAAATCAAAAAATTAGACAGGCGTGGTAGCGCGCGCCTGTAGTTCCAGCTACTTGGAACGCTGAGGCGGAAGGATTGCCGGAGCCCAGCAGGTCGAGGCTGCGGTGGCCGGGAGCGGCCACTGCACTCCAGTCTGGGCAACAGAGTGAGACTCCAACTCAAAAAAAAAAAAAATAATAAAAAAAAAAAGTACCTTGGGGCTGGCCACTGTGACTCACCCCTGTAATCCCAGCACTTTGAGAGGCTGAGACAGGTGGATCGCTTAAGGCCAGGAGTTCAAGAACAATCTGGACAACACAGCGAGACCCTGTCCCTACACCAAAAATTTTAAAATTAGCTGAGTATGACGGTGTGTGCCTGTCATCCTAAGTACTCAAGAGACTGAAGCAAGAGGATACCTTGAGCCTGGGAGTTCAAGGTTGCAGTGAACTACGAGCAAGCCACTGCACTCCAGCCTGGGTGACAGGGCAAGCCCTTGTCCCCAAAACAAAACAAAAACAACAAAAAAGTTTCTTGGTATGAATGATAGATTCAGTGTTCATCCTACTTACTAAGCACTTGTTATTTTTTGTGGACTCTCACTAAGTACTAGTTATTAATAAGACAGAACACAATCATGTAAGTACAGAGCATGCCAAGTTTATATGTGGTGGATGCCTGTGTAGTACAGGCAGGATGTATGTTGAGTTTACAAGGAAGAAAAATGAATGTGGATTGACAAATGAGCTGGGGTGAGCTGGTCTGGTTGGAAAGTAAATATAAGGGGGAGGTGAAACACCAAAACATGAGAAGAAACTGGATTGGACGCAGTTTAAAAAACTGAAATATACACAGTTCATATGCCAGAGACCTTTTTTTCTAAAAGACTAACAACAAACTTTTAATACTCCCTTTGCTCAAGTGATGAACACTTTGTAATATGAGATACAGTGCTAAAATATGATTTGGCCTAAGAGCATTCTGAAGGCTAAGGACACAAAATAAAACAGTCATTCATATTTGTTAAGCCAAATATAATTTTTTGCTATTACACAATGTGTCACAAATATTTCACATGTGAGTTGATCTGCTTGGTAATAAATCCTCCTTGAGCAAGAGAAAATATTTGCATCTTCCAAATTTTCTTTTGAGTTGAACTCAAGTGATAATATTGATAGCTGATTTTTTTTTTCTTAGTTTGCCTTTTAAGTCACCCCAATTTGTGTTAGATATTTACTCATTCTGTTGGGCTGGTTGGTGGGTAAGTAGCAAAAACAGACAAAGTAAAAAAAAGTTGGTTCTAGTCTTGTCTCTGCCACTAACTAGCAAGTCTCTTTACCTCTCTGGATCTGTTTACTCAAATACAAAATGAAATATTAAGTAATTCTGTGGGCTTCTTTCATCTGGACTCCTAAAAGTTCCTGAGTGTGCTTGGGTTATCATGGGAAACTGAATCAGCCAGTCTGCTTGGAGCCTCAGGTTAATTTGGTTTAGGGAACTGTTAGGAAGTAAGATTGCAGAGAAAAACTGCAATGAGATTATGAAGTGCCCGAAGTCCAGCTAAGCAAACTGCCATTTGTTTTTGGCAGAGGGAAGGCATTTTCTTAGCAGTTCATAAAAAAATTCGGTGTGAAAAGGAAGAAAGACTGCCAAGAGAGAAAAAAAAGACCTGTTTTTGTTTTGTTTTATTTGCCAGGGTCTCACTCTGTCACCCAGGCTGGAGTGCAGTGGCATGATCACAGCACACCACAACTGTAAATTTCTGGGCTCAGCCAATCTTTCCATCTCAGCCTCCTAAGTAGCTGGGACTACAGGTGCTCACCACCATGCCAGGTTAATATTTTTATTTTTATTTTTAGAGATGAGTTCTCACTATGTTGCCCACGCTGGTCTCAAACTCCTGGGCTCAAGAAATTCTCCCAACTGGGCCTCCCAAAGTGCTGGGATTATAGGTGTGAGCCACTGTACCTGACCAAGACCTGTTTTATTATGAGTTCTGAGTTATTTTACAATGTTCAGTGACCTTACAGGGCCAGGTATATTGTAGCAATCTCCAAAAAACCAACTCTCAGACTTAGCTCGCCTGTTGCTGGCTTTGTGTCCCGAGATCTTCTGATGGCACCTCGCCGATCTAATCATTTGCACATAGTCTGTTGCTGGTTGTTCTTCAACTCCAGCCCTCTTACTCCCATTTTGCTACTACAGAATGACACTGGTGGCATTTAGTTTTGCTCCTGATGGCCTCTCCACTCCCCACAGCTCCTTCACTACCTGGCAACTGCACAAGAAGACCTCCTTTCTAGGCTCCACTCACTTCCCAAGGAGGGCAATTCTTGGTGCTCTAGGCTACTACTGTCAATATTTCAAAATATCTGTAGTAACATAGTGGACTGGTCTATAATCTTCCTACCTTCTTTCTTTTCTTTTCTTCCTTTTCTTTCTTTCCTTCCCCTCTGGCCCCTTCTTTCTTTGAGTTGGAGTCTCACTCTGTTGCCCAGGCTGGATTGCAGTGGCAGACTCCCAGCCACCGCAGACTCAACCTGATGGGCTCAGGTGATCCTTATGCCTCAGCCTTCCAAGTAGCCAGAACTACAGGCACACACTACCATGCCCAGCTAATTTTTTTATTTATTGTAGAGACGAGGTCTCACCATTTTGCCCAGGTTGGTCTCGAACCTGTGGGCTCAGGCAATCCTCTCACCTTGGCCTCCCAAAGTGCTGGGATTATGAGCTTGAGACACCGTGCCCAACCCGCCTTCTTTCTTTCTCTTTCTTTCTTCTTTCCTTCCTTTCTTTCTTTCCAGAGCTGATCTCAACTTTCTACAAAAATCCCTTTTTCTAATAGAAGCCCCAATATTTTACAACTTTCTTTTTTGATCCCTTTTGTTTTTGAAATAAAGGATTTAGAATCTAGATAATTTGTGTGTTCAGTTATTCTAACCAGTTCTCAGTTAGATTTTTCCCTTGGGACAAGAAGTTATCAAATAACTGAAGATGTTAGCGTTAATGTCATATTGCCACTTAAAGGAATATTCACCATGGGTATTGATATTTAAGCTGCCTATGAGATAGTGATGCTAAACTAAAGTCTTTAAGGTATGAAGGGTTGGACATAGTGGCTCACACCTGTAATCCCAGCACTTTGAGAGGCTGAGGTGAGAGGATTGCCTGACCCCAGGGGTTCCAAACCAGCCTAGGCAACTCGGCGAGACCTGGTCTCTAAAATAAGTTTTAAAACATTAGCCAGGCATGGTGGTATATGCCTGTAGTTACAGCTATTTAGGAGGCTGAGGCAGAAGGATTGCTTGAGTCCAGCAGGTCAAGGCTGTAGTAGCTGTGAGCGTATCACTGTTGTCCTCCAGCCTGGACGACTGAATGAGACTCTGACTCAAAAAAAAAAAAAAATGGTAAGAAGGGATCCTCTTCCTGACCCAATCCAGGATTCCATCCCTAACCACTCTGAATGTGGTTTGAAATTTGGAGGGAATTTCCTGTAAGTTCTCATCTCTTTCTCCTTTGATAATTTATCTCCCTCATTTCTAAAAGCCCATTTTTTTCCCATGAAATCTTCCTCAGGTAAATTTTGATTTTCTCTACTTTTCACTTGTCAAAAGATAGAATCATCTGCTGAGCACTTCCTGATTCAGCTAATTGATAGGAATGTTGGACAAGATTTTTCCCAGTTTCACACCCAGGACAACCCATTGCCTTGTGGAAAGTTGGGTAAAACTCCAGCTAGCTGTGGCTATCCTGAATGACTCATATGTGACTGTTTTCTTCATACTTTTTTTAGAAGGTATGAAGATATTTGCAGTCCTGGAGTTTAGAGATGAGAACAGGTATACCAATCTACAGCTTGAAATTGAAACAGATGTTTGTATGTATATTACAAAACACATGACTAAATATAACATTTCAAGCATACACACACACACACACACACACATAGTTGAGACTTTAATTAACATTCACTAAGTTTATTTGGGACAGCGTTTGTGTCCAATGATATAAAATATTCCTTTATTAAGCAGGTTATGTTAGTCTACTTATTAGATCTTCATTTATGTTCTTCAGTAAGCTTTCATAATTATCTCTATTTGCACCTCTCTCAGCTCCTTTGTTAGATTTATTCTTAGGTACCTTATTAATTGTATTGTTACTCATATGATAGGGCATGTTTTTATTACTACATTTTCTTATTACCAGATAATTATTGGTGAAGACAAATGTTATGGAATTTGCACATTAATCTTGTCTCCAGCATGAATGCTGAACTTACTTATTGGTTTGAGTAGTCTGAATCTCCAGGGTTTTCTATGTTCAAAATCTTTGTCTGAAAATAAGAACAATATTATTTCTTTCTTTTTATTATTTAATTTTGTCTTCTTTCATTGGCTCTAGCCTTCAATACATATTGGATAGAAGCAGTGCCAGCAGGCATTTTTGTTTTCTTTCTAATTTTATAGAGAAGGTGTTTAATATTTCACTATTTAAGGTGTTTAATATTTCACTATGATATTTGCTATAGGTTTTTGACAGACAGCCTTAACTAGATTAAGTTCTCTTTATATCTAGCTTGCTAATATTTTTATTAATAAGGACTGTACATTTTAATCAAATGCCTTTTCTGCATCTGCTCAGATGACTTTTTGTGTTTTTTTTCCCTTTAAACAATGCTTGTATTGAATTAAATTCATGCACCTATTATTAAGCCATACTTACATTCTTGGGAGAAACTCTACTTGGTCATGCTTTTATAAATATATTGCTAATACTATTTTATTTGGTATATTAGTAAGTTAAATCAGCTTGTAATTTTTATTTTCTCACATAGTCTGCTAAACTTTCAACAGGTATTCTATTCCAAGATGGCCTGAGTTGTTGTTCTACTTAAGGTATAACTTGTTTCCTCAAGTATTGTTATGTACTCATATTTTTATGTATTTGTAACTTCTGTTGAGACATTTGGATTCATTTAACAATAATGATACTGTGACCCATTTTAGACTTAAGCTGTGTGAGTTGCCATTCAATTGCATAGGGTTATGTAGAGTTCCATCAAGTTGGTTTTAACACTTGCAAGGGAGATAACAAATCCATTACAAAGTTGGGAATAAAGGGTAATTTAGTTTGTGTATTTACTCTCACTGATAGTCCCAATGGTTTATTAAAAAACAAGTTACTTTAGACCAGGCTCATGCCTGTAATCCCAGCACTTTGGGAGGCCAAGGCAGAAGGATTGCTTGATCCCAGGAGTTCAAGACCAAGGTAGGCAACACAGCTGGACCCCATTACTACAAAAAAATCTAGAAAATTAGCCAGGCATGGTGGTGGGTGCCTGTAGTCCCAGCTGCTTGTGAGGCTGAGGTGGAAGGATTGCCTGAGCCCAGGAGGTTGAGACTGTGGTAAGCTGTGATTGTGCCACTGCCTAGCGACTCCAGCCTGGGTGACAGAGTGAGACCCCAATTCAAAAAATTTTAAAAAAAATTTTAAAAAAAGAGACGGGCTCGGTGGCTCAGCCTGTAATCCCACGCTTTGGGAGGCCGAGATGAGTGGATTGCCTGAGTCTGCGGGTTCGAGCCCCACCTGGGCAACTTGGCAAGACCTCATCTCTACAATAAATCAAAAAATTAACCAGGCATGGTAGCACGCGCCTGTAGTTCCAGCTACTTGGAAGGCTGAGGCGGAAGGATCGCCGGAGCCCAGCAGGTGGAGGCTGCGGTGGCTGGGAGCGGCCACTGCACTCCAGTCTGGGTGACAGAGTGAGACTCCAACTCAAAAAAAAAAAAAAAAAAAAGATAAAAAAATGAGAACAAAAACAAGCCACTTTAAAGAATCTTCCTTTCTGACTCTCCTGCCTGCCCTTGCTGCTATCACTTATTCATGCCATGCCCAAGCTGAGGCTGGGCTTCATGGCAGGGGCCTGCTTTGCAGAGCACTCCCTTCCACTGCATGGAGGCGGCAGGTAGAACCAGGTGGTCCTGGATCCCATGCCAGCCCTGTGGCTCACAAGCTCTTTGGGTTTGTACAAATGTCTCAACCTCTCTAAACTTGAGTTATCTTATCAGCACAGTGTGACTTTTAATATCTATCTTACAGAGTTTGTTGTAATGATTAAATCAATAGCATAAGAGTATTTAGCATGATGTCTGGTGTATAGTAAGTGCTTAATAAAACTGGTTTTTAGTATACTTTCACCGTTATGTTTAATAAAATGCCTCCAAAACGATGTTAACATCAACTAAAAGAATAACTACTTCCAAATGTCCTTCAAAAGGTGCTATTAATTTGTAGTTTACATCATGTCACCTTTTGTACATTATGTTTTACTACTCTCTGTGTGTTTGTTTTTTCTAATGTTTATTCCATGCATCTAGGTTGCACTGGATGCCAGGGAATATTGAAAATATGGAGATAAATCAGCAGGAGGTCTGTCTTAGAAAGACAAAACAGAATTCGAATATGAACGTATTTCCTGTCTGTTCAAAGTATGAGTGGAGATCAGTGGAAGAACTAAGATGGAACAATTAACTCTGAGTCAGTAGAGAGAAGAAAATACCAGGTGATATTTCAGGACAGTCTTGAAGACTGAGTAAGAAAAGAACAATTGTGTTCCAGTTAGGGGAAACTGGGTATGTAAAGCCACTGGGCATGAAAGAACTTTTATGATAAGAGAGAAATTAGGAATGATTTGCATAACTGAAGCTGATCTCAGAACTTTCCTTCAGGTCTGGATATTTAACTGCAAGTATGTGATTTTTGAGGGAAGATACTAGGGATGCCTTAGAATCCCGGGTAAACACAGACTCTTTAGCGTTCTAGAGGTGAGATTTAATTCACTGCTAATTAGTGTTGGTTTTGGCTCCCCTGGGGAAGTGTAAAAATAAAAAAGGCAAGGAGCAGGAAGAAAGGCAAAAGGCAAATGCACGGGTGTGGATATTTGCAGAACTGTTTGGGAGAATTGAGAAGTGCAGAGAAAGTTTGAAAATAGAGCAGAGATTATGTCTCATGCTTTATAATAAAGCACATTCTGCTGGAGGCTACTAACATATCACACCCGAAAAATCAAAACAGACGAGAAATTCTGCAGGACTAGGTATTAAAAATAGCAACAAGAAAAAAGAAGAAAAAATCAGAGAAAGTGGAGTCTTTTTTTTTTGCTCTTGGTGTAATCATTTTAACCTTGGCAGCCTTCCAAGGGGGAAACCATAATCAGGTTGTTTGTATTGTCTGTGGGCTGGAGCAAATGCTGGTCTGTAAACATTCTGATGTTTCCAGTTCAAATAGCCTTCTTAGGAATGTCTACCCGCATTTGAGGTATGCTTCACTGGGAACCTTCAATGTACAAAAGCAATGGGGGCATCTCAGCAAAGCCACAATGTTTCAGAAATTTTCCAGCCAGAGAGGTGCTCTAGTTTAGGAGCAATTGTAACAAACCTGCTCTTGTTTCAGGAGAAAATCCTTGAAAGGGTTTTGGTTTTTTGGTTTGTTTTTGGACTTGATTGATTTTATATTTTTGCTTTTCTTCATCATAGAACAGTTGTTTGTGTTTTGTTTTGTTTTTTTTCCAGTCAAATAATGTTTATGAGAGAAGTATCTATTTCTGTATCTTCTGGAATCCATGCTATTTTTAAAAAATATCTGTACAATTCAATTCAGTCAGCATTTATGGGCACTGGGTACTGGGTGCCCAGAATAAGATCCAGGACCTGCCTCACAGAAACTCACATCACAGCAGGGAGGACAAGCATGTACATAGTAACTAACTGAAACATTAGATAGAACCTGAAGATGCTGGAAATACCAGAGGAAGAGCTGAATTCTGCTTGAGGTATCAAAAAGAAGAGAGGCGAGGAAAAGAGGGGAGGGGAGGGAAGGAGGAGAATTTAAGCTGAATTTCAGTAATAAGTAGAATTTCAATGATTAGATGGTTCAGATAAGAAAAGGAATGAAACTGATCTCTTGTAAAACAAGAATTTAAAATAAAAATTGTGCTTAGCAACAAACTAAAACCAGTTTTTAGTTCATTTATTTATTCATCTATTCCATAAACATATAATGAATACCTACAATGTGCCAGGCACTGTTTAGAAATAGAGATAAGTGAAACATCATCCTTGCCCTCACTATCCTCATTGTCTAGATGGGTGGACAAAGATGTGCATACAAAAAATTATGCCACAAAGAGTCAATTATCAACAGGGGGGTGCACAAAATACTGTGGGGTGGGTGGTTGCAACAGGCTTCAGGGAGTCAAAGCAGACTTCACAGGTTTGAAGGTTCAGTGGGGAACAGGTTGAGGAATACAGTCCATGCAGAAGGAATGTCTGGTACAAAGGCATAGAAGCTTGGAACCACATGGAATGTTTACAGGACCTCAAGTATTTTTATGTCCCAGATATAGGGTATATGGAGGGAGGCAATAGAAGTAGGGGAAAGGCCGGGCTCAGGGGCTCAGCCTGTAATCCCGCGCCTTTGGGAGGCTGAGGTGAGTGGATTGCCCGAGCCCGCGGGTTCGAGACCCACCTGGGCAAGCGAAACCTCATCTCTACAATAAATCAAAAAATTAGCCGGGTGTGGTAGCGCGCACCTGTAGTTCCAGCTACTTGGAAGGCTGAGGCGGAAGGATCGCCGGAGCCCAGCGGGTCGAGGCTGCGGTGGCCGGGAGCGGCCACTGCACTCCAGTCTGGGTGACAGAGTGAGACTCCAACTCAAAAAAAAAAAGAAGTAGGGGAAATAAGAACTGAGGCTAGAAATAAAATCAAGAACTGGATCTTGAGGAGCTTTCTAGACCATGCAATGGAAATTGAATTTTATCTTGTGAAGGATTTTAAGCAGGGTAGTAATATGGTAAAATGTGCATTTTGGCATGATCACCCAGTTGGTTTCCTGGAGAGTAAAGTTGAGCTGGGCAGGAGGGGAAGCCTGTTAGACGGCATAATCCCATCCTGTACCTAGATGCCATCATCCCTCCTCTTGCCCCATATGCAATTCAAAATTCAAGCAAAACTAGCTATAAAATAAGTCACAGAGAGCAGCAGCTAGGGCTGGGATGGATAGGGAAAGGATGGGGTGGCACTGAAGTGGGTGGATCCACAGAATAGGGTGAGGGGAAGGAAGAGGCCTGGGATGGCACCTGGATTTCCTACTTGGCTGACAGGTCATGCACTGCTTTGGGGTTTCTGTGGTTCATCATTCTTGACACTTGGCAGAAGCCCTCTCCCAATCAGGCATAATCCCAACAGGTTTCTGCTGCAAGAACCCTTCATCCTTTGCACTTAGTCCAGGCTCTGATACAGCCCTCACCTGAGACCACCAAATAAATGCCTTCACGGTCTTTAAAACCCTCAGGACCAGATTTAGCCTGTGACATAACCATGATTTCAGCACTGCTCCATCATGAGGCTCCAATTCAATCCTGGCTCAGTGTAGGAGGGCTCAGCAAGGCTCCCTGTTTCTTTCTCCCAGTTCTCATCCTCCCGCATTTAGTGGCTCCTCTGTACAAAGGTAACCCTCTCCCCTGACCTCTGGGACTGCGGCTCAGTGACAAAAGAAAAAGATGCAGCCTGGTGAAAACACCAAATCCACCTGTCTGGGAACAAGGCCCAGGCACCAACTAAATATATCATCAGAATTACTTCTGAATGTTCTTGAGCATCAAGGACTCTGCTGGGGAGTGCATTTTCACCATGCTCCTGGGTCTAGTGTTCTGTTTTCCTTCAGTATTCTCAAAGTCCTAACCAAAACAAACATAGAGCACATACCAGATATATTCTCAGTTATAGGCTCAGTGATTTGTATTATATTCTCAAGGAGATTCCCCTCCCTGTTCACCCAGCCATCTATTGTTTTTCTTTCTTTTTTTGAGTTGGAGTCTCACTCTGTCGCCCAGACTGGAGTGCAGTGGCCACTCCCGGCCACTGCAGCCTCAACCTGCTGGGCTCCAGCGATCCTTCCGCCTCAGCCTTCCAAGTAGCCAGAATTACAGGCACGCGCTCCCACATCCGGCTAATTTTTTGATTTATTGTAGAGATGAGGTCTCGCCAAGTTGCCCAAGGGAGTCTTGAACCCACAGGCTCAGGTAATTCACTCACCTCGGCTTCCCAAAGCACAGGATTATAGGCTGAGCCACCGAGCCCGGTCATCTATTGTTTTTCATCACTAATATTTGAGCATCCACCTCTGCCATGGGGTGTATCCTGTCCTCAGCTTACCTGGTAAATGTGTCACCATTTCAATCACTTGATTTATATGGTGCCTGATATAATTTCTTTTTAAGTCATCCTTAGTTTTGGAGTGCTGGACTCAGCCATCTCAGACAACTGGACCAGTTGATTGTATCAGGGACAGGTCATATTTACATATATTGTCATCATAGACAGACCACATTCCCAGATCTCAGTAGAGATATATGCATATTTTCAACCCTTAAGCTAAGAAAACCTCTGTTGTAGTCAAAACAACATTATCAATAACAAAAGCACACCCAAAAGTATACATCCTAAAATATGAAAGAGCTTGAATTCTCTACCTCCACCCTAATTTCATTTCCCTCTCTACTAGCAACAGTTGGGCACTCGTGTGCAGACCTTTCCTTCTTGCACTTTGTAGATATCTTTTCCGATCTATGAATAGATTTCCATTTACGTGAATAGAGACTATCATGAAGCTTTCTGAAATGTACCCATTTCAGCCAAGGACAGTGGCTCATGTCTGTAATCTTAACACTTTGGGAGGCCAAGGCAGGAGGATTGCGTGAGGCCAGGAGTTCAAGACCAGCTTGTTCAAGGTCCACATAGCAAGATCCCATCTTTACACACACACAAAATTTTTAAAGGAAAAAAAAAAGAAATGTACTAATTTCATGGGCCTCATGGCTGTTTTCCCTACAAAATCTTCCTTTTATCTTCACAATAACAAATAATTCTTAAATTTCAAGCTAAAGTTGTACAGGGTGTGGGGTGCAGAGTGGGAGGTAAATGTGGGCTGACAATCACAGCAGAAACACTCTCAATGCATGCTTCTGAATCTTTTCATGTTCAGTCTGTGATTTTTTTTTTTTTTTGCAGTTTTCTGTATTCATATGATGTCTAGTCTCTAGAGCTCAAGCTTTGCTCACAAGCTGCCCTGTGATATGACAGATCCTCATTATCTACTTCCACTTCCCTCCTTGGGGAAATTGTTTCAGCCAGGAATACCAGGTCAATTAGCAAGCACCACAGAGCAGTGTGTAATTCTCAGAACTGATTCAAGAGCCCTCTGGCTCCCTGGTGGGCAACACTTAAACTGCCTCTCCAACATTCTGTAATCACTTTTTCTTCCATCAGCTGCACATTGGTCCTGCTCTAGGGAAGAAAACTTCTCCAATTACATCTGCTTTTCTGTTCATCACTCACCAAGGTCCTCTGTGCCCTGTGCCCAGCAGTTCTTGAAGCAGTCAGCATGCAGCTAGCAGCAGGTCTTTCCTCTCCTTCATGAGGGCAGTTTATTTTGTTTTTCTAAGCCAGGTAGGCCCGCCCGATCTTTAACTTCATGATTCATGTTCTTTAATGAACTTACATTACAATTTATTTGGCTCCCTTCAGATATCTGGCCAGTTTGGTTTTGACATATTTTCTCTTTATGCAAAGTCCAGAGTGACTTCTGGTACATACATGATTTATGAATTTCCTGCCTCCCCAGAGGTTTTTCTGTTTCCCATGAAGATGAATATTTTCTTTGACTTTAAAAAAGCAACTCACTTGGCCAGGTATGGTGGCTCATACCTGAAATCCCAACACTTTGGGGTATGGAGACAAGAGGATTGCCTGGACCCAGGGATCCAAGACCAGCCTGGCAGCCTGGGCAACATGGTGAGAACTCGTCTCTACAATAAATCAAAATATTAGCCAGGGTGGTGGTACACGCAAGTAGTTCCAACTACTTGGAAGGCTGAGGTGGAAGTATCACCTGAGCACAGCAGATTGAGGCTGCGGTAGCTGTGATCATGCCGTTGCACTCCAACCTAAGCAACAGAGTGAGATTTTGACTCAAAAAAAAAAAAAAAAAGCTACTCACTCTTTTGATCCTTTCATTGCCATTTTATTTCCTGAGTAGCATTTAAAAATGCTATGTTTTATATGGACTTATCTTTTTTCTGAAGACCTTAGGAATGGTTTTTTGTGAGGTGAATTGAGAGAATGTTCTCTGTGGAAACCAGTGAGTTTGTCACTGTGTCACTGTGTTTGCTCATGGCTGATCCTAGTGAAACTCCTGTGAATTTTGAACTGTTGTTCATTGACAATAGAGGGAAGAAAAGATACAGTAGTAGAGAAATCAGATACAGCAACCATGAAGATGAGAGAGTTGCCTTTTTTCCCTCTCAGATTCAGGATTTGCATTTAAATGTGAATCTCAGTCTCTCTCTCTCTCTCTCTCTCTCTCTCTCTCTCTCTCTCTCTCTGTGTGTGTGTGTGTGTGTGTGTGTGTGTGTGTGTCACAGAGACAGGGTCTTGTTCTGTCACTCAGTCGAGAGTGCAGTGGCATGATCACAGCTCACTGCAGCCTTGAACTCCTGGGCTCAAGCAATTATCCTGCCTCAGCCTCCCAAGTAGCTGGGACTACAGTCACACACTACCACACCCGGCCAAATTTTCTTATTTTTTGTCTCACTATGTTGCCCAGGCTTACATGTGAATCTCTTAATATCAATGTATGTGATACCTTTCAGTAGCGCAATAACGAAAGTTATCTGAGATTGGGTAGAAAGATAAAGAAATTTTGCCACTTAATGCATGAAGTCTTTTTGGAGGAAGTGAGCAAGGACAAAGTATTTTAGTAACTGTGGACAGGTCATGTAACCTCTCTGATCTTCGCTTTCTAATCCGTAAAGTGAAGAGGTGGAAGAAGAGGAGTATTGAGGTGTCTTCCGTTTCTAGCATTCTACAATCATATAATTCTTTGTTCTAGTCATTTTGGACAGCTTGGGCAAAGACCGTTGGTAGGCTCCAAATAAAAGTCTGAAAGTAGAGATGGCTGTTATGAATATAAGCTGAATGGAAGATGTGGGCAGAGATGTGAATGCTGGAAGGGGAACATGAATGTTTTGGATCAGAAGGTTCTATTTAATCCAAAAACATGGTTAAGGTATTTCTTGTTATTATTATTATTTATTACTAAATAATATCCCATTGTATGGGTATACCACATTTATTTACCCATTCATCAGTTATTGAACATTGCATGGTTTCCTCTTTTTGGCTACTATACATAATACTACCATGAGCATTCGTGTACAAGTTTTTGTGTGGACATATGTTTTCATTTCTATTGGGTAGATATCTGGGTGTGGATTGCCAGATTATATGATAACTCTATGTTAATTGTGTAAAGAACTGATAAATGGTTTTTCAAAGTTCTGCACCATATTATATTACCAACAGCAGTGTATAAGAGTTTCGGTTTCTCTACATTCTTACCAACACTTGTTATTATATGTCTTTTAGATTATCTATCTATTATCTATCGTTTAGGTCATCCTAGTGGTTGTGAAGTGGTATCTTATTGTGACTTTGCATTCCCTGGTGGATAAATACATTGAACACCTTTTTATGTGCTTATTAGCTGTTTGTATGTATTATTTGGTGAAATGTCTGCTCAGATCCTTTGCCAATTAAAAATTTTTTTAAATAATTGAGTTGTGTTGTTTATAGATTGTAGATATAAGACACACAATTTACAATTTTTTTTCTGTTCTGCAGGTTATCTATTCACCTTTTTTTTAAAAGAGACAGAGTCTTACTATGTTGCCCAGGCTAGTCTCAAGCAATCCTCCTGCATCAGTCTTTCGAAGAGGGAGGACTATAGACACGTACCACCATGCCCAGCTTCTTTTCATTTTTTTGGTGGTGTCCTTTGAAGCATAAATGTTTTAAATTTTGATGATACCCCATTTATTATTTCTTTTATTGATTATATTTTTTATGTCATATCTAAGAAACTACTACCTAATCTAAGATTGTGAAGATTTATGCCTATGTTTTCTGTGTACAGTTTAGGGTTAGATACATTTCAGGGTTAGGTATACAAATAGTCATCGTACAGGTAGTTTGGACCTCACTTTGGTCCCCACTTCACCTGGTTTGAGATCAGGGACCCTTACTGATGAAGGGTGCCTCCCCCCTTCCTCCCCTGGCAGTTTTTCACTACTGCCAATCCCTTTCTTTTTTTTTTTTTTTTTTTTGAGTTGGAGTCTCACTCTGTTGCCCAGACTGGAGTGCAGTGGCCGCTCCTGGCCACCGCAGCCTCGACCTGCTGGGCTCCGGCAATCCTTCAGCCTCAGCCTTCCAGTAGCTGGTACTACAGGCGTGCACTACCACACCCGGTTAATTTTTGATTTATTGTAGAGATGAGGTCTCACCAAGTTGCCCAGGCGGGTCTTGAACCCGCAGGCTCAGGCAATCCACTCACCTCAGCCTCCCAAGGCGCGGGATTACAGGCTGAGCCACCGAACCTGGCTTAAAGGTTATTTTTATATGCAACTTTAAACATTTGAGGATTAGGTTTGAAACAATAATCAAACTAAAATATATACATCAATATATTGGAAAATCACATCAAAATATTTTACATATTCATAAATAATTCAAGTGCAACAGAAATCTTTCATCTTTTAATCTCTCCTAATTGAAAAGCTCATATGTGAATTAGGGTTGTCCACCAGAGGAAGTCAGTTTTCACTTCAAAAATATCATGAGCATTTTTATAGATGTCAGCCTTGAAGGCACAAGATGAATTTTCCTTCTGGAAAATTATACATGGAAAGTTAAAGTTTGATTTGATACTCAATTTCCTTGAAACTCGAAAGTCACCTAGCTCCCTGAGGATGTATGCAAGAAAAACAATAAATGGTCCTATGGATAAATTAGTTCCAAGAACATAATTGGTAGATTGTTACTTGTTGAGCTGAACTCAACTGTAAAATCATGATCAATAGTGTCAATGGTCCCAGGTAGTCACCTTTATGAAAAACATTTTAGAAAATGGTGGAGATAGAAGCCAAAAAGCTAGAGTTTAGAAGAAAATGGATAATGAGTAAGTTCAGTCAATAAGCCTCAAAGGTTTATTTATTACAGCAAAACTTTAAAAACACTTGGAAGTTGAAAATAGTTTGGTGACTAAATATAAAAAAGATGCAAAAGAAAAAATATTAATATAGTCAAGATAAATAAAATGTACACTTCTTGAAAAATTGAGAGAAAATTCTATGAAATTCTGAGGTGGAAAGAAAAAAATTAAGATAATTTACACTAATTATCAGATTACCTTAATATAATAAGGAGAGTGTCATCTGCATAGAGAAAAGAGCCAGACTATTACAAAGTGAAAAATCAATAAAACAAGTTCAGGAAAATATAATGGACAATTCATTAGAAATCAATGCAAAATACATTAGTATTGCTGATTTTGGTTTTAATTCTACACAATTAGTGTGGATGTTTTTGATATTCCTTGATTCCCATTTGTAGCCCAGTTATAGTCATGAACCCCATAACAATGTTTCAATCAATGACAGACCACATATATGATAGTAGGCACATTAGATAATAATACTGTACTTTTACTGAACATTTTCCACATTTACGTACAAAAATACCACTGTGTTCCAATTGCCTACAGTATTCAATACAGTAACACACTGTGCATGTTTGTAGCCTAGGAGCAATAAGCTCTACCGTATAGCCTAGGTGTATAGTAGGCTGTGCCATCTAGGTTTGTGTAAGTGCGTACTATGACATTCACATAATGAAACTGCCTAATGATGCATTTTTCAGAATATATCCCCATCATTAAGTGATGCATGACTCTATTCTGCTACATGTTAATGAAGTTTGATCACAGTCAGTCTCAATAGCAATACATTCAACTGACAGTCAATGGTTCCCAGGCGACGTATATTCTGCTTTGAGAAATATACGGACCCGAATACTAAATATTAGGTTAGAAACGTGACACCCTATCTCTGTTCAACCTTTAGTATGAAGGAGTGCTTAACAAAGCAGTTTTAAAGCCTTAAGATTGAAAAAGTACAGGTGAGAGTTTGATTAGCAATTTAATAAGATAAGGCCAGTCATCCAGGCTGATTTTTGAAGAAAGGTACAAAGAAATACAACTTTCCTAATGAAAAGAAATACACCTCAGAAAATATTTTATATGGCTGAATGCTACATTAATGTAGTGATAAGAGAAGGGTAAAAAGTCAAGAATACTGACTTTATAAAGCACAAAAACCTTTGTAAGAAATCACTGTAGCACAGCCACACCAATATATTGGAATGAAATTTGATAGTGCTTATAAAATGGGAGCATGATCTAAGCAGAAAAGCAATGAAGGTTAATAAGATTTGCAGTAATCTACAGCAAAAGCTAAGACTCTACTAAGCAGAAGGCACATAAACAGTCCACAGCTTGTGATCCACATGCACAGAGGACAACTGGATCAGAATAGATCATTTGTTTCATCAGTCTCAGACAGAAAGGTAGCCAATGAGCTGTTGGGTTCATAGAGTTTAAAAATACTAAGGAAGTAAATGATGGGAATTTATGTAGGATCCTTACCAAATGATCAGAATTCTGATTTAATGCCATTTTTGAAAGATACAACTGACACAATCTAGAATGTTTACTCCCTCTCTCCACTAAATAGGCTATTTTTGTCTGCTTTATGTTTGGGGCAGGCAAGCAGTGAGAGAAGAAAACATATTTTTGAGTGACTATCGTAAATTAAAGTCTGTGCTTTGTGGGTATGGCTAGTATCTAGAAAAGCTAAACGTTTTCTCTCATGCCTGCTACTATATGTTCTAGTAGCATATGACTCCATCACTGGTTATTTTTCACCAGCAGTTTTTTTTTATAGTAAAACAAAAAATTTTTTTTCTTTACTTGGTTACTTACAATTGTTTCCTCAGGCATCCAGCTTCCTTTTTCTGAGGACTACCTGACCTCTAGGCAGACTTTTTTTTGTTGGAAGCCAACATAACCTCCCCACAGCTGTCTTGAGTATTCTACTTGTGATCCACGGGAAACATACATATATGCTTTCTTCTCTGCCCAAACCTTCCTCCTCAAAATTGGAAGTATTTACAGTTGCCAACTCAACAACTTTATCATTAGACCATTGGCTAGCCACCATTCTCAATATTTAAGATTTTCCAAACATAAATCAGAGCCTCCAAACTACACATCAAATTATTTGAGTGTTGCATTAGAGCATCTTTCCAAGTGATGCCTTTTTTTGTTCCATGAGTTGGTGAGCTGGGCTCCCAAAGGATGTTGCAGTTCTCGGTGCTGCACTTCCAGGCCAGGATTTACGCAGTGACTGAGGATGTGATAGCTTTCGGATAGAAGAACGCAGTGGTGCTCCAGAACTTGGGGATGCCAACAGCTGCC
Source organism: Tarsius wallacei (assembly GCA_963574415.1). NCBI lineage: Eukaryota > Metazoa > Chordata > Mammalia > Primates > Tarsiidae > Tarsius > Tarsius wallacei. The sequence goes on from CAUYQG010063798.1 coordinate 17,529, forward strand.
GAGCCCCCAAGAGGTATTACAGCTCTTTTAGTTTGGGGTCGTTGAGCAGAACCCGGATAAATGTTTTCAGCTCTACCGGTTGTGAGGGTCGGTGAACCAGCCCCCAAGAAGTGTTTACAACCATTTTGGCTCAGTGGGCCAGCAAGCCAGGCCCCTGAAGAGTGTTACAGCTCTGCTGGTTCACTGAGGACCGGCAAACCATGCCCCTGAGATGTGTTGCTACTCCACTGCCTTCGTCAGCTTCGCCGGCTCCATAGCCTGAGTTGGCTCCGCGGGCCCCGTGGGTTCTGCTGGCTCCGTTGACTGACAAGTCAGCCTCTGGTGTGCAGCCCTCCTAGTCAGCAGCTCTTCTAGTCTGGCAGTTCGGGTTCTTGTCTGGCGCCCAAGAAGAATGCGGGACTCGGGCAACCGAAGGGTAAGTAGGAATTTATTTAGAAGACAGGAAAACTAACAGCACTGGAAGGAGACCTGAATGAATTGCCAGCCTGCAGCAGAGGCCAAGGAGTTTATGTAGCCCTAAGAGTATGCTGATTGGTTAGCACTAGCACGGATAGCAGAGGCATCGTGATGTTGGATTGGAAATACACCAATCGGGAGTGAGCTGGGAAGGGCCAATCAGGGAATAGCACACGAAAGGAGAAGTCTATAGATCTGGAAGTGGGTGTGCTCACTCCAGTTCGTGGGGCTTGCAGAGAAGTTTTTACTGGGGACCCACCCTAATCTATTTGCCTATCCAGTGTCTTCCTTTCTTCTCTCTCACATGGCTTGAGATGAAAGTAAAAGCATGCCTGATTATTTCTCCATGGGAAGGAGAGAATCAAATATCAAACATTTTTCTAAAAATCTCCTTCTAACATAGACTGTATATTATATAAATATTTTATTAGATAATAATATAACCATGTATCAATCAAAATAAAAAGTTTAAAACAAAGAAACTGAAAACATGGGCAATGCAAGATTAAATAAGGAGTAATTAAATGCCAATATCTTGTTGAATTTAACGTAGTATTCATTACACTTTTCTATATATGAAAAAAATACTTGGCACTTAAAAATACTTGATGTAATCCCGTGCCTTTGGGAGGCTGAGGTGAGTGGATTGCCTGAGCCCGCGGGTTCGAGACCCGCCTGGGCAAGCGAGACCTCATCTCTACAATAAATCAAAAAATTAGCCAGGCGTGGTAGCGCGCGCCTGTAATTCCAGCTACTTGGAAGGCTGAGGTGGAAGGATCACCGGAGCCCAGCAGGTCGAGGCTGCAGTGGCCGGGAGCGGCCACTGCACTCCAGTCTGGGCGACAGAGTGAGACTCCAACTCAAAAAAAAAAAAAAAAGTTCAACATCACTAATTATCAGGAAATGCACATTAACCACAATAAGTTATTACCTCACATCTATTAGAATGACTATCAAAAAAGACAAAATATAACAAGTGTTGGTGAGGATGTGGGAGAAAAAAAAAACCTGACACAATATTGACCAGGAATGTAAATTAGTGCAGACACTATGAAGAACTGTATGGTGATCCCTCAAAAAACTAAAAATAGAATTACTATATGAGCCAATAATTTCACTTCTGGATATATATTCAAAAACATTAAAACTAGTATGTTGAACAGTTTTCTGCACTCTCATGTTCATACAGCATAATTCACAATAGCCAATATCTGAAATGAACTTAAGTGTCCATCAATGAATAAATGGATAAAGAGAATGCAGTATTCATGTAAACTGGACTATTACTAAGTCTTAAAAATAACAGAATTCTGTCCTATATGACAACATGGATGAACCTGGAAGACATTGTGCTAATACAACTTGGATGGATTTGGAGTCTATCATACTCAGTGACCTATCACAGAAACAAAGAACTGAGTACTACATGTTCTCACTCATAAGTGAACCTTGAACACCTATCATAATGCTACAAAAAAGGGATTGGCAGTAGCAGGACACTGCACTGGTAGGGGTGGGCAGGGGATATAACATCAATAAGAGTGCCTAATTCTAATCCAGGTGAAGTGAGGCCCAATGAGAGGCCTAAAACTTTACCTGTATCTAAACCACTTATGTACACAATCCTGACTTGTACCCCACAACTTACAATAAATTAAAATTAAAAAAAAGAAATAAGCTAAGCACAGAAAGACAGTACTGCATGATTTTACTTATATGTGGAATCTAGAAGACTCAAACTTAACAAAGTTGAGAGTAGAATAGTAATTACCAGAGGCTGGGAAAGGGAGTGGAAATGGAGAGAAGTTGACGAAAGGACACAAAGTTCCAGTTAGACAGGAGGAATAAGTTTTCAAAATCTTTTGTACAGAAAGGTGATCACAATGAATGATAATGTATTCTATATTTCAAAACTGCTAAAAAATAGATTTTAAGTATTTTCACTACAAAAAACTAATATGTGAGGTGATGAATTTGTGATTAGCTTGATGTAATCATTCTACAATGTATACATATATCAAAACATTACATTTACCCATAAATATATAATTATTACTTGTCAGTTAAAAATAAAATATTAAATTAATAAAAGAATACATTTTGGCATATATAAATGTGTACTAAACACACAACTCAAGTGCACAAAAAATGTCTCACCACTTAATTTTTGAAAATCAAATCAAGCACAACTTTGAACACTGATCTTACAGAGCTGACAGAAATTTCAATCTGAGTAAACATTAGAGATTTTTGCCCTCAGTGCTTCTTATTCAGAGTACAGCATCCGGAGAGGGTCCTCAAGACTTCACTTACATCTGCCTGCTTTAAAAAAGGCTCTCATGGCATTTTGGATTCCAGCAGTTCTTTTATGTCATTTTGGGCATCAGGCCCTTTGCCGAGTTAGTAATCCTGGTACCCAGAGTCCAGTTTTCTTGGTCTCCCAGCCTTAGCAAAGCTTCTGCTACCTTCATGGGGTGGGGACTTGCAAGAAAGCAAGTTTCCCAGATGCCTATGACTTGCAGACCCAAGCTCTGTGTCCTTCCTTCCTGGCCTTCAGAATCTTCTCTTGTCTCTGCCACTGCAATTTTGTCTCTTACTCTTTTAAAAAATCTATTCCTTGTAAAACTCTAAACAGCTTTTGATTCTTTCCCTGTCTAAACAATGAGCATAATCACCTTAAAGAACTGGCTTGCATAAAAGCCACGAAAAGCAGGTTCCTCTAGGGCAAGGAAACAAAATGTTTTGTCCCCCCTCCCATTGAAAGAAGACAGAACCAGAGACAGTCACTGTCAGCCCCCATTCTTTCTGTCAATTTTCCACTTCAGGGGAAACAAAACATAAATGGTATCTCACTAAATGATATTTACACAATAAAGTGCCAAAGTTTTGAATGATTTATTATTATTTTTTACACTGTGGTAAAATACACATGACATGCACTTTACCATCTTAACCATTTTTAAGTGGATGGTAATGTTAAGTATATTCATGTTGCACAACCTATCTCCAGAACTCACTCATCTTGCAAAACTGAAACTCTCTACCCATTAAACAAATCCCCATTACCTCCTGCCCCCAATCCTTGGTAGCCACCATTATACCCTCTATGAATTTGACTACTCTAGGTACCTCACTTAAGTGGAGACATCCAGCATTGGTTCATTTATGACTGCTTATTTCACTTAATCAGGGTTCTTCCACGTAGTTGCACATATCAGAAATTCCTTCCTTTTAAAGACTGAATAACATCCCATTGTATGGGTATACTGTATTTGGCGTCTCTATTCTTCTATCAATGGACACTGGAGTTGCTTTTACCCTTTGGCTTTTGTGAATAATATTGCTATGACCAAAACAAGATTTAGGATTATTTTTATGATAACATAAATCTCAGACACTCATGTTCCAATATACCTTTTTTGGGTGAAGAACAGGCAAGTTCAGGGGTTCTGAAAGAGTCCAGGGGGGTATGTCATGAGGTGACCCCTAAGGAGTTGTGGCAGGAGAAAGCCCAGAGATGAAGTTCAGAGCCTGCCTCCCAAGATTGCCAGCAGGATTGAGGGAATTAGGTGCGGGAGAACACCAGGCACACACTTGCCATCTCCTTCCTGTCCCTTCTAACTTGTCCCAGTCTCAGGGAAGATGGGCCTTGGTACAGGTCCCATGGTTGCCTATAGCACATCAAGTATTCTGAAAATGATTAGGCTGCAGATTCCGCCTTCTGTATAGTCAAAACATTTAAAATACCATTAAACCTCTGCTTTCCCAGCTCTGTGGGTTTCTGCAACCTACCGCTCACAAAATTTCTGTGTCTGCAGGGGTTCATAATATACTCCAGGCTCGACGCAGTGCTGCACATGTTTCCACGATGTGATTATGGGGAAAAATGCAGTGTGGCTCGCCTTTTATTTTGAGATGGCAATTTTGCATGACATTTATCTCTCCCCTTGATTATGTATTTTTCTTTCCTGTGATCATTTTTTTCATGCGGATGAAGAGGGTCTGCTAGAGTTCTGTAATCTAGTTTATTCAGATTTTAGATTTTTAGATTTTATCCTACAGTCATCCAGTGTAGCAGGAAAATATAAGCTCTCTTGTTGCAAGGGGCAAAGAAGAGAGAAGAAAAAGAAAGGGCATTTAATAGTAGATACCATTTGTGGAGCATCCACCATGTCCTAGAAACCGGGCTGGGTACTTTACTGCCATGATCTCTAACCTGCCAAAACTGCTTGAGAATCAGAGCTAATTTAGGATCACAAAATGACTTAGTGTTAACACTCAGGACATGTTTGGAGCTGAGTTTGAACCTAGTGCTGACTAGCTCTTGGATCTGTGCTTAGGTCACTGCACAGTTATTTTACAGCTACTGAAAGCCAATTACTACTCAGGTCCAGGAGATGCGTTGGTGGTGACTCTGGTGCTTGGAGTCTGTATTCCAGGCAAGACTATCCCCTCTATTACATACAACTGCATCTCCAGGCAGAAGTGACTTCCACAGGGTAAAGTGTTTTGAGAGCTTAAAGAAGAGCACAATCACATCCTTTAGGCTTTTTGTGAAACTTTTTACTTGGGTCTGAAGAATATGCAGGGAGAAGGGAATTCCAAGGGGAGAGAGTCACTTGACCAAAAACAGAGGTGTGAGAACATCTCTAATAGGATTTTGAGACTGAAGATATTAAGTTAGTCCTCATAAAAGCTAGGGTGAGGACCCAGCTTCATTTTTTTACACTTCACCTGTGTGTTCCTGTGTCTAAAAGAGATAATGGTTTGTTCTTAATGCAGATGCCACAGCTACCAGGGATGAGTTTGTGAATCTTGCCTTGGCTGGCTGCCCTCCAAAGTACGTACCATGTAACTGACAGGGAGCAGGAATTGCAGATAAAAGAAAAATAAGATAGGGAATTGCCTGTCTCCAGTATGTTCTTCCAAAGAGCTCCTGTTTAGCACGTCAGGCACATATCATGCCTGAAACTGTGATGCTTCTCCTCTATTTACGGGGGCAAGTTCAGCCACTGCATCCTAGCATTGAGCTGCTTTCGCAAATACTGTCTCCAATCTCACCTCCTGCCCTTACACAGAGTAGAGGAGGATTCCCGATTAGCCCAGTCTCTCTCCAATCTCTGTGCCTGGCTGCACAAGGCATCTATTGCCTCTCCCATCTGCACAGGGGTATCTCTAATTCATTTCTTAAAACGAACTGGAAAATCTCTTCCTCAGTAATACCTTCCCCCTCTCCACCAGGCAGTGCTTGCTGTTTTCTGCCAAGTGCTCCCATATCCTGTACAATTACTTTGTGATGATTCTTAGAATGTGGTATTGTAATTATCTGTGTCCAAGTTTGCCTGCTCCACTGGTACTATGCACCTTTAGGGCTTAGAAAAAGTTGACGGGACAAACGAATGAATGGGTGAGGGAGCATTGGAATGAATGGCTGATTTTTCCATCCTTACTGCCTACTGCAAGATCTACACCAGTGGGCAAGTAAGTTGGGGAGAGAATGAGTGAGGGTGAGAGTGAAGAGATGAATAAAAGCATCAGCAGTGAGATGGGCACCAGTCCTCTGACCAACACTCTGCGACCACAGGCAAATGTGGGAGTGACAGGCATTTGGGAACACCTTCCTGAGGCAGCTGCTCTGGACTGTAGAATCCAGTGAGAGACAGACATTACTCAGGCAGTTTCTCAGGAGGAAAATATCAATTGACCCCCCAAAACACCTGAAACTCTTTTAAAAAAAAAAATCTTTTAGATTCAGGAGGTACACATGCATGTTCATCACATAGACATACTGTGTAGTGGTGGGGGTTGGGCCTTAGGTGGCCAGTTCCCCAGACAGTGAACATCGTACCCCATAGGTTATTTATGGACCCTAACACCCCTCCCCACTTCCCCCCTAATTGGTGTCCCCAGTGTCTATTGTTTCCATCCTTTTGACCATTTAGCTCCCACACATGAGTGACAGCATGCAGTGCTTCGTTTTCTGTTTCTGAGTCAGTTCACTTAGGATGATGATCTCCAGCTCCATCCATGTTGCCCCAAAGGACCCAATTTCATTCTTTTTTCTGGCTTAAAAGACAGGGCATACCTGTACACTTCTGTTTTTGAGGTTTTTAGTGGCTACCTGGTAGAAATCTCTGATATTTCTCATTTTCAATTTCCTATAAAATGTCCTTTTCCAAAAAAAGCATCCCCTGCCCGGTAATATCTACTCAGCCAGTCATATCACTCTCCTCAGCTGCACAGGTAAATTACTTCTCTGTGCATTTTGGTAAAGGCAGCCTGGAGCAGGGGTGAGGGAGAACTCCGAGCTTTGCAGAGATCTGGGTGCAAATCCAAATTGGACCATTTACTAGTTGGGGAACCTTGGACAAATGTTCTTAATGTCTCTTTATCTATAAATGTCTCTCCATCTATCAGGTGGGGAGAAGAACATCTCCAGTCATTACTGAGATAAGGACTGAAAGATCCTAAGGTGTCCACCCCCTGCTAGCCCCCTGCCCTCCTTACTCCAGAACCAGCAGGGAAGGCAATCCAGGGCAGGGGGCAGGGCTTGAATTACAGTTTTATCCTTTTGGAAAGCTCTCAAAACTTTCAAAAAGGGGTTTCATATCTCCCACTTGTTCTTTCAAACAGACCTGTGATACAGGTCTCTGGGTCAGGATTTTAAAGCATGAGCAGAAACAGTCTCAGGTTTGGAACCACCCTGCTATGAATTCTTTTTTTGTTTGTTTGTTTTTTAGTTGGAATATCACTCTGTTGCCCAGGCTGGAGTACAGTGGCACACTGACAGCCTCGCCAGCGTCGATCTGCTGGGCTCTGGCGATCCTTTGACCTCAGCCTTCCAAGTAGCCAGAACTACAGGCATGTGCTACCACACCCGGCTAATTTTTTAAATTATTATTTATTGTAGAGACAAGGTCTCATCCAGTTGTCCGGGCTGGTCTCGCCTCGGCCTCCCAAAGTGCTGGGATTACAGACTGAGCCACGCAGCCTGGCCCCTGCTGTGAATTCTTTAGGTGCCATGCACTCCTCTGTCTTCTCTTTTAATTTCCTTCCTTGAATTTCATTCACTTATTCATCTATTCCTTCACTCCTCTAATATTAGTTAATAAGCACATCAGTCAGTCATTTATTTATCATTCCCTTCATTTATAATGAATGTCCTCTCTGGGGTAATAGGATCATGGGATACAGACATAATCCCAATGTTCAAGGGGGTCACATTTCACTGGTTTATAAGACGCACACCCTTGCACATTCACACATACACACAATGATAAAAAGTATCAGGTGCTACAACAGAAGTGTGGACAGCGAATTGCGGCAGTATAGATGGGAATGTGATTAAACACCATCTCTGATTAAACACTGCCTGGGTCAAGAAGGAGGTGACAGCTGAGCTCCAGTTTCATTTTCAGAAACTAGTTTAGCAAGTCCCTTAGAAGAGCTGTTAGCTGGTGGCCTCCCTCCCTTAGTTATGCAATGATGAGGCTGTAGCCCAACTTAGTGTCATGTTTATGTAGTGGAGATGAGCATCTACATGTGGGAAATGAAAGCTGTAACCTTGGAGCTAATATAGAAGACACCCACAGTACTGGTGGGGATACAGCAAATTGTATCAGAACACCAGAAACCACTGCCAGTCTTTACAACAGAGGGAATTTAATGAGGAGATTTTGTTATGTAGATGATGATGTAGATAAAGAGTCAGGTAGAGGATTGTGGGATGACCCAGAGATTAGAAATAGCAGGAAAAACAGGGAAGAAAATAAGTGTTATCTGACCCAGGAGCCTGAGCAGAGAGAAAGGGGCAGAAACATACTCGGACTTATTTTTTTTTCTCTTCACCTTCTAACATCCTACCAGTATCTTCCATTGGCTGAAGCCAGGTGACACAGAGATTTTGAAACTGCCACCTGCATCCTCTCCCCACTGCAACTGAGAGGAGAGCAGATGCAACAGGAGTATGCAATTGCAGGCAAACAAGCTCAAGACCTGCTCACAAGGGCATCTGTCCTCATAGCATTGGGCAATCTCAGGTTGTGCAAAACCAGTCTTCCACAGCAACACCAAGTGGCAGTCAGAAACCATGACAGTGACTAATCTTGACTTCTTGTATCCCACATACCTATAATAATTAAAAAAAGAAGAAGAAGAAGAAGCCATGACAGATAGGGACCAATCAGAGTTTCATTCTCTTTCTTGAATTTTATACACTCCAAAGTTCTTGGACAATTTATAGGAGAGACGTGGGATATCAGAAAACTACTCAAGAGATAATATCAGACTTCGTGTCAAGAAGGTATATATGTAATCACAATTAATTGACAAAGTAAACTGGACCTGAATATAAGTACAACTCAGGAAGAGAATAAGATCATACAGATTACGCGATAATACATGCAAATTTATACCTACTAATATTGACCTCTTACTATATGCCAGGCACTGTATTAAATACTTTACATAAATTAGGTCACTCATTTTTCACTACAAACCTGTGAGCATGTATATTATTAGCCTATTTTACATAAAATGAAACTAGTTTAGAGACTTGTGGAAGGTCATATAACTAATAAATAGTAAAGACAGATTTCAATCTCAAATCCTTTGGAATCCAAGATATATACTTTTAATCATTATGATATATGGCTGCAAAATAACAAAAACGTCCTTCACATAACACAGTCAGAATGCAGCTCTCTGGTTCCACCATAAGGGACAGCGAGTGTTGAGTGCCAGGCAGTGGAGAAAAGACTTCATATTGCTAATGCAATGTGACATCCCAGAAATTAGTATCAGGAACCTGATCAAAATATATTTGTACCATGTATGGAAGTGATAGCCTTCTTAGCTTTTGTAACCAGATAATCTAGCACTAGTCTTGCTCTGCCCACTGCTGGAGACTGTTTGGTACCAGGGAACATGGCAGGGGGAAATGGGCTGAAACCAACCAGAAGAGAATTTGAGCTGATTATCCTGCAAAACATATCCAGATCTGAGCTGTTACATGATGAGCATGCCCCCAGAGATGATGCAGAAGAAAAGCTCCATTGCTTTTATCTCCTCTGTTTAAGTGCTGTGTAAATTTAAAGTATCCAGATGATGGTTATGACAGTGTCCTATCAGCCAAGGATTAGAGAGGGCTCTTGTGAGCTGGGGACCAGGAACCACTGCAGAAACAGACAGAAATGGTTCAAGATAACAACAGCCTCCAATGCAACACCACAGCAATACTGCATCCATCATCTCCTTTGAGCCCTTAGTGGCTTCACAAAGGAAGCAGAACAGATATTGTCATCCGTTTTCTAAACAAGGAAACCAAGGCTCAGAGAACAGAGATGATTCGTTGAAAATCATATACACTTCAGAAGAAGAACTGGAACTGGAGTCCTAGTCTTGAGGTATAGGTTTAGAACTCTATTGCCTTGCACTACATTGAGGAGATATGTAAAGGGTGCCAAAGATGGTATACATTTTAAGAAAGAAAAAACTGTATTAAAATTGTGGATGAATACAAGTAATGTTTGACTTCTGCACTTACAAGAGGTGCTCAAAATGGTTGCCACAGCATCCAGACACTTCTGATTATGGCAAACTAAAAGTAATACATAGATAACATATCTTAAAATGTGTCTACATTTTTTTGGCACCCCAGCAGTTATGCTTTCTTGTCCCTTTCATACCTATCTGAGTGTGAGTCAGTTAAAATGTAAGATTCTCAAGCAATTCCTCTAACACAAATATCTTAAACACAAATCAAGTTTTCTATAGCAAAAATGTTTGATTAAACATCAGATAAGAGTATCCCAGAGAAGGGCCACTCATTCGTAAGACAGATCCATGTGACATTAGGAAGAGACCTGTCAAATGCAGCAAAGTTGCACCTCTTTCACCAGGTGGCATTCATGGGATCCAGGTCACTCATAGATTCCCAGTCTCTAAATAACACTTGCAGTATAATGTGGATTCTTGGATTCTACAACCACCTGCGTGTTTTCTGTAAGCATCATTGAACTACTTCATGGTCCAATGATTTGAAAGGTCTTCAGTAGAAGGCTGTAATCTTTCACAGAGGTGTCTGCCAGCCTGGAGAAGTCAGAAAAGACTTCATGCAAGAGAAGTTTCTGCTTCAGCTAAGGTGTTGGGTCAATGTGCAGGGGTCCCTCAGGGATACTGTGGGTGGCTAGTTACAACATTGGAATTTTTCAGGTCCAATTCACTTCTACTCAACAGACACTTATCAAATGTGTGTTTACCAACTTTCTGAGAAAACTCTGACCCAGAGAAGTCAGGATATTTTCACAATCACCCAATATACTAATGGCAGAACCAGGTCTGCAAGACAAGTCTCCCAACTACTTAGGGCAGCAAGCTGTCTGTTACATCCCCATGGGCCATCCCCCTTCCTTGGAGCAAAGCAGCACCAAGGGACCTTAATCACTTTAAATTTCTTTGTTGTTAATGCTAGTTGTGAAAATGCCTAACACTGAGCTCTGTCACATTCCATGTGCAGGTATAATAGTGACTAATGATCTGTATTATCATCATTGAGATTTTGCCTAAAAATTAGCTGATTGAATTTGTTAGATCTGACTGTGGTTTTATGAGCCACAGTGAAATCACAATTTTATTTGACATAAATGAATACTGGAATAGCTATTTAACCTCAGGCCAGGCTAGTCTATCCAATCTTGGTGCTGCAGTAGGTCGGCTCCTTCAACCTGGAACAGAGAGAGGGTTTGCCAGTCATCAGCAGTACTTCCAATTTTAAGCACCTCTTCGTTGTATGTCCCCTTGCGTATATCACCACATATAGCCCTCATAACAAAATTAGGATTGTAATATTTATTTTACATGTCAGAAAACTGGAGTGTAGAAATGTTGTTAAGTGACTTGTTCAAAATTGTACAACCAATTAAGTACGGGGGTTACAATTTATATTTGGTTTGTCCAGTTCCAAGCTCCTGTTCTTTTCCTTACATTGGGATATCAGAAAAAGAAAGTTTTAAAGGAAAATAAATTGAGAAGCATAATTTCACATTTATGTGTAAGTATATTGGGGGTGGTCATGAGACACAGTGGACCTTAAATCATAGAGGTTGTCAGAGAAACAGGAAAATTTGGGGTTGAGATGGAGGGAAAACCAGGAAATCAAGCAGGCTCTGGTGTCCTGCTGTCAAGGGCCATGACTAAGAACTGTTCACGTCATCACTGTCATCAATGCCACAAGGAGGTATGAGTTTACACCCATCTAGTTGCAAAAATTTTAAAAGCCTTTCAATATTATGCTAAGTCATGGAGAAGTCGTGGATCAATAACACTTATGCTTTGCTGGCGAGAATGTAAATTGATATAACTACTTTGGAAAATAATTTGGCATTACTTCACAACATTGAATGTCCACAATGTCACTCCCAGACATACCCAAGGGAAAGACTTGCACATGTGTAACAGAAGACATGTTCACGAATGTTCATAGTAGTACTGTCTGTAGTATCAAAAATTTGGACATGACTCAAATACCATCCTCAGGTGATAGGATAGATAAAATGTGGTATATTTATTTAATAGACTACAATACAGCAAATTGAATAACTGGTGGTTATGCATGACAATATATTATTTAGGCAATATGATATATAACAAGTAATCCCAAAAGATTATATAGTTAATGATACCCTTTTCTATAAAATTAAACCAAATAAAACACAAAAAATGTATTAAAAAAGCATGGGATTGATGAACAAACATTTCAGAATTATGTTATCTTAAGGTGTGGAGAGACAGGGAGATTGCATGAGGTAGAGCCACTATGTAGATACAGGTTTTTCTACTATGGTAGATTGCTGTACTGTGGCCTTAAGATGCCCACACTGCCCTGTATCCACACTCTTGGGTAGTCTTCTCCCATACTGACTATAGGCTTGGTAAATGACTCACTTTGGCCAATGGAATAAGAACAAACATGATGGACGTTAATTTGGAATGTGCTGTCACATGGACCTTGCCCTCTCTTGTGGCCCCTGGAAACACTACAGCTGCTGCCATGTAAATACATTTGAGCCTGGTAGAGAAAATGGCCCAGTCACCCCCATAACCCCAGCTGACAACCAGTACTAACTGACAGCACGAAATCCCAGATGGCTGCCAGTGAGGCTATTTTAGACTGTCCATCCAGATTTGCCCAGATTGAAGGAATGACCCAGGTAAGACTACAGAATTATGAACTAGCAAATTTTAGTTATTTGAAGTTACAGGGTTTGGGGTAATTTATTATGTGGCAAAATCCAACTAATTTTGTTTTTATGTAGGGTAGCAATGTATTTCATAATAAACAAACAAATGAGAACCCTCTATAAGCCAATGATGAGACTATATACTGTGAAACAAAGATTACAATTAATCCAATTCTATGCACCTGAGGCTCATTTAAAACAAACAATAACAACAAAAGCAAAAACCCATCTCTTCGCTTGATGAGTACATCAACCTGCAAAACCATCTCTCCATTTAGAGTTATTTGCTCCTTGTGGCAGATTGCTGATTGACAGTCCTTCTTCCAACCTTCAATTAATTCAATAACTAGTTCTTCTTAATGAGACCAAAGAGGAAGTGATGTGTACAGCTTCCAAGTCATCTTATCACAGGATCTTGCCCTATACTCTCCCTTTTCCTTCCTGTTTTCTGGAAATGGCAAGAGCTGGAAAATCTGATACCAATTTTGGGGATAGCACACCTGCTCTGCTAGCTTGGGTCTCTGGTGACTTTGTGAACTCAGCACTGTATTACTTACTTGAGTTGATACATGAGAGGGAAATCAATTTATATCTGCCTGAAACACTATAATTTGGGTACCTTTGTTACAATGCCTGTCAGTTTTTGCTGCAACTAATAAACTCTTCCATGCCAATCTCTACAATATACTACACTGATCTTTCTGATATTAAATTCTTTTTCAAAATTAATATGTTTTAATTGTTTTGGTTCACTGTAAAAACTTCAAACCAAACAGAAATGTATAAAAATATATATAATTCCTGAGGATGTCAAATGGTTTGGATTTTTTCATTTCATATTTTTAATACATATAAAATTAAACATGGCTAGACTGATGAGATTATACTCTTCATATTGTTATATAATCTGCTTTATTATTTAATGATGTATTACAGACATCTTTCCATGTCATTCATTACAAGTTCTATATAGCAGTTCATCCAATGGATATACTATATACTCTATTTTATTTTAAAACTCTTCAATGTGGTTTGTTTAGACTTTTCACTTTTTCATTTTAAGTAAGTCAGGAACATTCTTACATCAACCACTTTGTGAATTTATCTAAATTATTTTATTTAAATAATTTTTAGGAGGGGATTTCCGGCAAGATGGTGATGGAACAGGTTGGATTGTGAGAGTCTCTGCAAAAGTGAGTGTACATGAAGACTTTCTGCACAAATGAATGTGTACTGGTGGGTGAGTGAAAATCTGTCTGAGGGAAAACTTGGATTCATGTACCAGGGGATGTCCTCCAGAGGTGACTGTAACCCCCCACTGCCCTGAGATTGGAGCTGCTGGCACACAGGATTGCCTGCTGTTCTCAGGGCTCTCCTGAGAAAAGGTTGTGGAATACAGCTGATTCTCACCACCTAATGCCTAGCCCACACCATCACCTGTGACAACAGAGAAGCAGGAGGCCCAGGATCTGTGGAGAGAGCTGGTCAGGGAGAGCTGGAGAGAAGCCCCACCACTGGTGAAGAAACACCAACTGGAGCCATTTTATCTGTTGTGGGACCAGGCAGAGAGACGCATTGCCCCACCCAGCTCCACCCAGCCTCCCACCTAGGACCTAGAGTTTATCTCATCAAACTCGGAGAGACGGACATCCTTCCCCCATGCTGGAACAGGCACAGACATGTCAGATCTGAGTGTGAGACTTGACAACAGTGGCAGCAAGCCAGGTGAGTCCAGATCTGATCCACACACCTCCCACAATAGTCCATGGGGCATCTGACCCACGCTGAGAGCAACTCTATCAGCCTGCACTGAGAGCAGAGGGGAAGGGCTGGAGACCAGAGCTGAAAGGAAGTTGAAGTTATAGGAACAGCCTCAGAGTGAGTTTTGTTTGTTGTTTGTTTTGCTTGTTTTTAGTTTTTAGTTTTAATTTTGTTTTTGTTTTTTTCTCTTCTCCTTCAGTTTTTGATTACATTTTTGTACTTGCTTTATGTTACTTTATTGCTTTTTTAAAGACTTCCTGATGGTATATAGGTATTTTTGAGGGAGGGTACTTCAATAGGGGTTTTTTTTTTTTTAATATTTGATAAGATCGGAAGAGCGTCGTGTCGGGACAGAGTGGATGCCTAGGTGTAGATCTCGGTGGGCGCCGTAGCATTACAAAGGGGGGGGGGGGGGGGGGGGGGGGGGGGGGGGGGGGGGGGGGGGGGGGGGGGGGGGCGGCCGACGCCCCCCGCCCCACCCCCCGCCCCCCCCCCCCCCCCCCCCCCCCCCCCCCCACACACCCCCCCCCCCGCGCCGCGCGCGCCCCCCCCCCCCCCCAACTGTCACCATTATAACTTTTACTTTGGTAACTTGACTAAGCTAGAATTCACTAAACACAATCTTTAGATTCACTGAACATAATCTTTAACAGCAATTTATGTTAAAAATTACCGAGTTACCCAAAATAACCTTGGATAAACATTTTGCAAAAGAAAGTACCTCAATTCTCTCGACAAAAGTGGGATTCTATTTACATTATCTCAAATATTGTAAAATATTTCTAGATGTTAGGTTCTATAACTTTCTTCAGTAACTGCTTTCAATTTTTGATAATCTTATATTTTCTTTCATATAACAAAAAATACTTAATACTAGAGTTTAAAAATTAAGCATCTTACTAAGATCACCTATATGTATATGCCTATAATATATATAACACATAGTCTTCCCTCTACAGTGAACAATTTCATTTTCAGAAATAAGACTTTTGAGAAAAAGTTAAATAATTTTAAGTATATTTGTGACTCTTTTACTAAGCTTTATGCTTCTCATTTTACTCATGTATCCAACAATATGTATATTCCTTTGATAATATTATACGAAGAATTGAGCAAAACTAAGAACTCTGTTCAAGATTAAAAAGACAGTGCAATGGTGTTTATTTTAAAGCTATACATTTTTCTATTATTTCCCTGCCCACTGTGACTGCTAATGTTTTCCTATCTGCAGAGTCAGTTCTCCATTTTATAAAATACTTGTAAAATCCATTTTCTTTATAGTTTGTATTCTTAAAAAGAAATAAACTCATGCATTTTACCTAAGCACTCTTATGGGTAGTACACAAGAAAACTGAGGTAAGCAGTTTAAATGATTGTCCCAAGACCACAGATGGAGTGACTGCCAGATTTAGGATTAAATTAAGAAGCTCATTATTCCCTTCTTACATTCTGAATACTTAACATTGTTTTTATATCATAAGGATCTCAACTAATTTAGGAATAATACTTTAATTTAATAATTTAACAAATTATCAACATATTTTGACAATAAATGTAAAAAGAAGTATGAAACTTATTAAATCAAAATAAAATTAGAGTTTATCCAAACAGTCTCTGAAAAAATTAATCTGATTTACTACATGAGTTATTTTTAAAATTTTGCTTAGAACGCCAGGAAAGTGGCAGCTTAATATAATTTATCACTCCAATGTCTTTAATTAAAGCTATTTTCTCTAAGCAAAATCTACAATAAGTATATGAGCTGGATGGATTTAAGATACCAAACAGAAATACTTTTACATTTTAGAAAATGTTCCAAACTTAAAACAGTAGTTTCCACTCTAATTGTAAACTTCAACTTCAGGATATATTTATAACAGATATATTTATGAAAAAACAATGATAAAAAGTAAAGAAAACACCAAATACTCTCACATTTACAGGAGAAAAAGACATAGAGAATAACATTAACAGCTTACTGTGGAGAGTGGGTTTAATCAGGAAGTAGCCATTATCCTTTCGATTCAGAGCAGTGACAGCTCTCCAAAACAACAAGCCGTGATATTTTTCAGTTAAAAGGCATGAAAGAATACCTACTATTGTGTCCTAGCTTTGCTGACCCCAAAGGTCAGCATATGTCTTTTATCAAAAGCTATTATGAAAACATAATCCAAGTAAGCATTTACAATGCTCTATTTGTTGGAACACCTAAAATCTACCTAACACAACCTCTCTCTCTCAGTTACTCACAAAACATGGCTGTCTTATTCAGAGATTAGCAATTATTGTAATGAGATACTGTCGGAGAGGGTCAAATAGTACTTCCTGCAGTTTACACATCTTGATTTCCTGGTAAACAAACTGAAAGGCAGGTGGAGCACTTAGATCACCAGTGAACGTGAATGCTCACGTGATAAAACTAAGCCAGGTAAGCTTGAGTCTCAAGTAATCGTTCTCTTCTTAAATGTATGAACGTCAAAACAGACAATAAAGAGAAGAGTTCTGTCTGTCTTCCTTTTTGAAGAAGGGCTTATTCCTCACATGAATGAACTCACAATTTTAAAAATGCTTGAAAACTGTCACTGTTTAAGCAGGTTTTCAAAATTAGTTCTGGCAAATAAATTATAAAAATAAGGCAATGCCAACAAGATTTTTAAAAACAAATAAGAATAACTGTTCAAAAGCTGTTGAATATAAAGAAAAGTCTTTGAATTTCAGCTTTTTCAAGAATATTGGTAAAAGAAAATTCTAAGCTATAATAAGATACCAAAATTAAAATTTTAGCCAAAACAGACTTTTTACCAGAACAATTTCCTGCAAAATGTGGTAGTCTTTGGGGAAAAACAACAACAAACCTCAACCTTATGAATCACTAGGAATTTTAAGGAAAACATTGCTAGTTTGAAAATTAAGTTTCCTTGTCCTTAGTTCCCCCCCCCCCCCAATTGCTGGGTTTTGCTAACATTTGTAGTATAGTTTAATGAAGATTGATTTAAATTAACTATGGGTGTAAAACAAACAAAAACACAACTCCATTAAAATGATAAGTTAATTCACTACTTTAAAACTATCTAAGTGATATTTAAAAATCTGCATAATTTGCATTTATCTTAGAAATTCTATATTTACTAAGGCCATGCACCTGTGTCCTAATTATTATGGACATAGGTAAGCTTTAATTTTCACGCAAAGAGCTCTTAAGAACCCCCTTACAACAATATAATCATGTCAAGACATCAAGATATGCTACTTGAATTATGTTTGTATTTATTCAGTTTGCAAAGTAAAGTTCTAATGTTCTGAAATAGAGAACACAGCAAAACAAAATTACAATGAAATCAATAGCAACAAAAAGAACACCTAAGCAGGTAAGTCTGTGCCAAAGGTACAGAATCTCAGAACAGGTCTCATTACATACACCTAATGCGTCATTTCAAAGGAGTATGTATTCGGAATTGAACCACATTAATACACTACCGTCACTATCACTACAATGACAAGTGAAATAGACGGCGGATTTTTTTTTTTAAACTATGACTAGAAGTTAGTTTCAGCTGAATTTCTTGGCCAAACTAAATAATTTAAATTTCCTATAGTCACCTGGAATGCAAAACATGGTCCTTATTACCTGTATAGAAAATTTAAGATACAATTTCTACTACCCAGGTACTACTACATAATTCACATACCAAAACCAAAAAAAAAATTTAATTATTTCAGTTGTTTGAAAGATCTAAGACTATTTCAGTTTTCTATAATGGGAAAAATTTAGAGGATGATGAAATAAAAACATAAAGAGGTACAGAAAATAAATTTGCTATTTTATTTCATTCAAGGTGGCTTTTATCAAGTCAGCAAATTTTGGTCTTATGAATTAACGATTCAGTCAAAAGGCAAAGAACAAAAACCAGTAAACTATATAGGGTACTCTGTGAGTTAGCAAAAAAACATTCTGCCTCTGAGCTCTCCTTTAGGATATATTTCAACTCTACTTGTCCTCTCAGTCAGGCACTCTTGTGCAGGACACACTCAACACAACTAACTGGACCTGGTGGCTTTGTACAGACAAAAGTTTCAGAGAGAATCCCCCTGCCCCCTGGCAAATCCAAGAAATCACAGAGATTAGTTCAGTCCTCCATGACATAAGAAATATGTGCAAAATGAAGTGGGGAGGCAGAAAAAGGGACAACAGGAGGAAGAAAGATTCCTTTAACTTGCTTGCCTTCTGCTGCAATAATTGTTAGGTAATTATTTACATTCCATCTTATTCCAACATAATTTAAGATGACTTACAAAACCATGAATAGAACAGAATACCTTTAAAATAAACATGAAAAGGGAAAATAAGAGGAAGAAAGACAAGGTAAATTTGGAACAAAGAAACATAAGGTCTTACGTGAGTCTATGATATGGGTGATTCAGCTCTGAGCTTCCTAGCAATCAAAGTAAAGTGGGTAAAACAAGCTCAAATTACAAAATTCTCTTTTTCCATAAAATGCATTTTACTGGCCAGGCACAGTGGCTCATTCTGTAATCCCAGCCCTTTGGGAAGCCAAGATAGGAGGACTGCTTGAGCCCAGGAATTTGAGACTAGCCTAGCCAATGCAGCGAGACCTCATCTCTACAAAACATCAAAAAATTAGCTGGGTGTGGTGGTATGCACTTGTAGTCCTAGTTACTCGGGAGGGTGAGGTGGAAGGTTCGCCTGAACATCAAGGCTGCAGTGAGCCATGATCATGCATTCCAGCCTGGGTGGCAGAGTGAGACCCCGACTCAAAAAAAAAAAAAAGAAAAAAGAAAAAAAATGCATTTACAAAACGAGCTCCAAAGCTTTTCCTAGTGCTCAGAATTGAGAGATGTTTTAAAAAAGATTTTTCAATAATGTAGCACTGGACCATATAATAATTTTCTCAACATCTTTACAGCAAATAAAATAACAAATTTTACAAGAAAATCTGTATTATTTCCTCAGAGCAAGCCAGGATGGTAACATAATAAAAAGTTACCCAGAAAATAAGCCATCTTGCTAGAAGTCCACAATTTCAATGTAAACCTTTAAATACACACTAACAATTCCTAGAATCTTATGTAAAATTCACAGTCCATTTTCATATTCCAAGTTCACAATCCACTTTCTGAAGTCAGGTTCTTATGCTGGATGAGTACATAAAATGGGTATGGGCAATAACTGTGGTTCTAAGTCAGGTAAAAGAGAAAACAATGGTCGTCAGGTCCAGACAATTAAAAGGAAATCTCTCTTCTTTTTTTTTTTGGAGTGCAGTGGCACACTCATGGCCACCCCAGCATCGACCTGCTGGGCTCTGGTGATTCTTATGCCTCAGCCTTCCAAGTAGCTGGAACTACAGGTGTGCGCTACCCCGCCGGGCTATTTTTATTTATTGCAGAGACAGGGTCTCGCCAAGTTGCCCAGGCTGGTCTCGAACCCGCAGACTCAGACAATTCACTCACCTTGGACTCCCAAAGTAGTAGGATTACAAACTGAGCCACCGAGCCCAGCCAAGAGCTCTCTTTTTAACTTAAGAGTTGCTCTCTCTCTTTTTTTTTTTCTGTGAGTCACAATCTCACTCTGTCGCCTGGAGTGCAGTGGCATGCTCACGGCCACCCCAGCATGGACCTACTGGGCTCTGGCAATCCTTCCGCCTCAGCCTTCCAAGTGGCGCGTACCACCACACCCGGCTAATTTTTGACTTATTGTAGAGACAAGGCCTCGCCAAGTTGCCCAGGCTGGTCTCGAACCCACAGGCTCAGGCAATCCTCTCACCTTGGCCTCCCAAAGTGCTGTGATTACAGGCTTAGCCACGGAGCCCGGCCAAAGAGTTCCTCTTTTCACTGGTGACCTTCTGTGATCCTATTCAGTTCAATATCCAGGAGTCTAATCTATGACGATTTTTTACTCCTCCTCAGTTTGGTATTTCTAACCATAGTAGAGAAATCTGATCCGGTCTTCACTTTCAGTCTTTACCAACTTAGATGCATGTTTGTATACATGCCAAGTATTTATATTTTATGTATATAGTGGGGAAGGGTAGATAGTAAAACTGATAACCCAGAATTTCCTCTCTCTCATTGTATTATACAAGAAAAAACAAGGTTCACCAATGATGTCAAATGGCATGCTACCCATGGCATGGTATCCGTTCTGAACACTGCTAAAATTTAACAATGATACGTTCTGATTTTCATGTAAGAGGAATAGGTAGTAGCAAACCATATCTTCATGGCAGATTGGTGTCTTTCTTTCTCCCAAAACACATTTAGTGTATGTTCTTCTACCTCCCAGATTATGCTTATGTTGTTTCCCACGGCTTCCCCACCTCATTATCCATTTTAGGCCTCATCACTTCCAAGATGCCCCTCTCTCAGAGCCTGACTACTGAGGCCCATAAAACCTTTCTCTATACAATTTAGCTCTATATTACTCTAGAATTATTTTAGGAATCTCCCTTACTAGATCTTGAAATTCTTTCTTTTATTTTACTCACTGTGAATAACAAAATGCTCAACATGTAGCAAACACTCTAAGTACAAATTAACTTAATATGAAGCATTAATAAACTGCTGTACATATTTATAACAGCTCATGTTTATTAAACATAGCCAAGATATTTATTAGGACTACATCAAGTAAACCTGAAGGCCAACTGTTACCATACAGATAATTTCTGCATGGAATGCAGTCAACCATGTTTAATAAAATCTTGGACTTTTCTACTTTCAAGCTTGTCAAAAGAATTTCAATTGTGAGGACAACTTTGGAGAACACTAGCAAAAACTGAACACATTTTGTAAACCATTGTCAAACTTCAAAATGACTAAAATTAAATGACAATTATGTCAATACGGTTTGATCCATATTTGAATATTACATAAGAATCATGCAGTCTATTACTTATTACTAGTAAGTGAAATCTTCTAATGTGTAGCCACAGAAATTTATTTCCAAATTTTCTATTTTATAAAAACTCAGATCTTAGTATAGTAATCTCAACATATAATTTTTGTTATCACAAAAGGTAACTGTCTTTGGATTTGGCATAATATGTATACTTTCTTAACATATTTTCTTGCCATAAGAAAAACCACTCCTAACATTTAAAAATACATTAGAAAGCATATGCTTAAGAACTTCATATTAATTATCAATTTAAAACAATCAAGAATAATTCTATTCATTATAGGATAATTAACATGGTTACATTATTAACCACCTTTTAATTGCTTACTTCCGGAAACAAAAGTAGAAAATATATTCATAATATAAATTGAAAAGGCTTTTGAACAAATTTAACAACAAAAGAAAAGAATATAATTCAATTTTCTTTCTTTTCCTTAAAAATAAAATGGAAAGAGTAAACTAAAGACAGCTACTAATGTATATATTTTCATTTATGGCAATATAAGAGATACACACTGAGCCTGTGAGAATACAATATTCATTTTGCTGCAGAAGAACAGACATTGCATAACAATGAGATTTGCTAATGAAATCAACCATCAACCTGAAATACATATGTATTAAACCAAGACCTCTGTGTCATTTTCTTTTTGCATCGTTTGTTCTTTCTTTCATTTTTTCTCGACCTTTTCCGTATTTTTGTCCTTTAGATTTTAGAACTTATGGGTGAAGCAAAATCAAGACTCTATTATTACAGTATATTGCTTTTTATTCATCACATTTATTTTTAATGTAAATTCCAATTGTTCTGCTTCTATCAGCACTATTAATGCACCTTTAGAAAAATTAAAAAAAAAAAAAAATCAATGGATGCTACCCGAAGAAACAAAGGAGGTTTATTTCTATAGAGAATTGTTGGATCAGGTCTGAAAATTTTATCAGCATTTGACATAAATTCCATATGAAAACTTTAATTGCAAGGTGAGTGCTTACTTATTTAATCAGAAATAAGAAAATAATAATAAACATATTTTAAAGTAACTTTTGTAATATTATTTCTTCAGCAATTTCTACTACTGACAATTATTAAGTGAAATAATGTACAGCTAATATATTATCAAAATGAAAATTATTCTAATGTTTTTAGATAAAATCATAATTTTCCTCCAAAATGTTTTATTATTCTATACTGCAAACGTTGATTAGCAATTTCTATTTGTCAAAAATAAGTAATTCTGAGAATTTTTAAAAAAGATTTATGATTCAGTTATGGTTTTCTATAAAAGCACACGTCTATGAAAGTTGATGTGATATATCTTAAAGTATTAATATCCCTTAAAGTTGATTTATATCTTTTTGAGTATAAGGCTATTTAACTAAATAGCTATCTATCCTATTGGTTGTCCATTTGCACAGATTAGGTTTTCAATTCACCTGTGATATGGATAAAATTAACAGCCTCACCACTGTGGCAAATAATTGCTACTAATTCATGATAATAACAGCTTTTATAAAAAGTACTTATACCAACTAAAACAATGAAAGCCAAACAAAAGATTAAGCTTTCTATTTTTATATTACCTTAATGTCTAACCTCCAACAATATCCTTCAAAAATAGCAAAAGGCAATATGAATTACAATTCTGTTAGAAAAGTAAATCAAATAATTAGATATTCCTTATTAAAGTTGAACTCCAAAAGTTGCCACTGACAGTCTAATAGTTGTCAAGGCTATTTTTGAAACTTTAAAGGATGATTTTAAGGAAAGAACCACATAATAACAGAACAGTCTATAACCAATCCATACACAATATATTTTCCTAAGAAAACCCAGAAATTTCTATTAAAATAACAAAATATAAATTAGACCATAAAGAATCAGGCAGTTTAAACAAATATCTCTGCAATACTGAAAGCCTACTTTCATTAGGGCAAAAAAATATAATCCTAAAATGTGGTGATAGGCTTTGGAAGGTCATCTAACTCCTTGCTACTCAAAGCATAGTTCACAGACCAGCAACATTGAAATCAGAAATGGAATTATTTGTTAGAAATAAAGAATCTTAGGTCCCAGACCAAACCTACTTTATCAGAATCTTCTGTACATTAAAGTTTAAGAGGCCGGGCTCAGTGGCTCAGCCTATAATCCCAGCATTTTGGAAGGCTGAGGCAAGTGGATTGCCTGAGCCTGCGGGTTCAAGACCCACCTGGGCAACTTGGTGAGACCTTGTCTCTACAATAAATCAAGAATTAGCCGGGCGTGGTAGCGTGCACCTGTAGTTCCGGCTACTTGGAAGGCTGAGGTGGAAGGATCGCCGGAGCCCAGCAAGTGGAGGCTGTGGTGGCCAGGAGCATGCCACGGCACTCCAATCTGGGCGACAGAGTGAGACTCCAACTCAAAAAAATAAATAAATAAAATAAAAAATAAAGTTTAAGAAGCCCTAATCTAGAAAATTCTTCAGTGTACCTAATAATTTATATACCAATTTCAGTAATTTCTGATATTCTAATAACTCCTAAAAAGTCTATATTAAAAGACAAGATACCCAGAGAATAAACAACTTGTTGCACCCGAAGTCCATTGCCAACCTTTTGCTTAATCATCTGAAGTCTCATTCATATAGACTATTAATTTTAAATTTGTGGTAATAGAAGGAATAAAAAGACAGATATATATGTTTCCTGTAAGATCTTGGAAAATATTAAGTAAGTAGTTAACACTTAGGTATTTATAGTCTTGTAGCAAAATTTTAAGTTATTTCAACAGAAGAGTTCTTTCTTCGAGATAATTTGTGAAGGAGCCCAGTATAGCAAGAAAAAAACAAAGAGCTGCATTTTGGGGTAGGAGAGGTATTCAGCAGCTGCCAAGGCATTTCACAGAACCAACTAATATGGTTCTACAGAGAAAAGAGAATTACCCATAATTCTAAAAACAAATGGAAAAGTTGTTATACTAATCACAAATAAAGTTCACTATTCATCATTTTATTTATCAGTTTATTCTCTGCAATGTTTACTATATATCAGTTTATTCTGTAATGTTTTAAATTAAATTAAGAACAATAGCTTAAAATTACATACTTATTTTTTTCTAACCAAAATTGATCTTTTTCTAAATAGGTTCAATAGGTAAAGTTAGATATAATTAATATGTTACCTTCAATTAAATTA
This sequence comes from Tarsius wallacei, assembly GCA_963574415.1. NCBI lineage: Eukaryota > Metazoa > Chordata > Mammalia > Primates > Tarsiidae > Tarsius > Tarsius wallacei. Next base: position 42,072 of record CAUYQG010063798.1, read on the forward strand.
TTTTAATTAGTGGTAGGCCTATCATATACAAGGCATTATGTTAAGTGCTAATAATACAGCATGAATGAACAGACAGAGTACTCTATGACCTTAGAAGGATAAGAGAAATACATGATAATTCCAGCTACCTGGGAGGCTGAGGCAGAAGGGCTACTTGAGCCCTGGAGTTCCACACTAGTTTGGGCAACACAGTGAGACCCTGTCTCAGATAGATGGATAGACAGACAGACAGATAGATGGATGCGTAGGTGGGTGAGTAAGACAGATAGAACATACTGAGACATAAGCATTGTATAAAAAAAAATACTTTGAGAGCAAAATTAACTGAGGACGTCAGAAAAAATTTCAGGAAAAAGATGACATCTGAAGAAGCCCTTGAAAAGTATTATAGGAGTTTGAATAGCAAACATAGCTAGGTGGAGGAACTAGAAAACATGGCATACCAAGTGGAGAGAAAACATAAGCTGAGGACCAGAAGCTGAAAAGCACTAGATGTACTCTGAGAACAGCTTGAGGTAGTGCCAAGCATTTCAGATAAGGAATACTCAACCTGTACCTGTACAGCTTAATAACAATATGTTAAATATATATTGCTTGAATGAGTGAATCATTCAATCAATATAGTAATGTAGTCTTGCTAGTATATACAGCATATGTAGAAGATAGTAGGAGGGATTTTTGGCTGAAAAGGCAGTTTAAAACCTTACCTGAGATGATCTTAATTACCATATTAAGTGCTTAAATTTACACCTGTAAATAATGGTAAACTCCTTGCAATAGAAATATTTACCTAGCAGTTTTAAATAGAATGAATTGAAGCAGGGAGAAACTTCCCATTGAGATATTACAATATTCAGTCTGCTGAGACAGTTTAGGCAAGAGCAAGGTTCTGTACTAAGGCTGTTGCAGAAAAGTCACAAACGAGGAGATGAATGTGAAAGCTATTCACATACGGAAGCCAAGATAAATCTTTTTTTTTCTTTTTTGTTACTTCTTGGCTGGTCACAGTGAGCAGGAAATTTTTTTAAAAATTTTATACTGTAGAATTAAAATTTATTGGACTTCATAGCAAGTTCTATATGGAGGGAGTGGGAAAGCAAAAATTAAGCAAATACCAAAAATATGGAGTAGAAATCTTTAGTACATTGGTGGTATAAACTGGTACAACCACTGTAAAAAGAAATGAGGCAATATGTCATAAAATTGAAGCTATATGTAGTCTCTAATACAGTAATTCCACTTCTAGATGTCTAACCCAGAAAAGTTCCCATACATGCACAAAAAGGGCTATGTACAAGAATATACACTGCAGTACTATATGTATAGTAAAATATTGGAAAATGATTATATAAAAGTATCGAGGTATGTTTTATGATGAAATAGTATATAGCAGTTAAAATGAATGACCTAGAGCTATACATATTAACAGATAAATATCCTTAATATGCCAACACAACCACTGAAAGGAAGTGAAGGTTTTGTTTGTACTTCTGTTTATCATTTATTTCATGACATGACAATCCTTTGGTAACAATGAAATAAACCAGTCAAGAGAGAGAGAAATGAATATGCCTTTTGAAAGACCAATGAACCTCTGAAGGAGGCAGAAGAGGATAAAAATAAAAAAGCATGAATAAAGTCAGGTTTAGTAAGGAAGTAAAACAGCTTTTCTCCTTAGAGGAGGGAGGCAGAAGGGGGAAAGAAACTAACAAGTTTTTGTTTCCTTTTGCATTGCTTTTTATTTTGAAATAACTTGCAAGAATAGTACAATGAGGACCTATGTACCCATCACCCAATTTTCCCCAATGATTACACCTTACATAACACTGTAAGGTGCTATACCAAACCATAAACCCAACTACAAATGTGTATGTGCAATTCTTTGTCATTTTACCAAGTGTAGATTCATGTAGCCAGCACAATACTCAAAATACATAACCATCACCACAAAGTTCTCTTTTGTGCTACTTCCTTATTGTCACACCTATCATACCCAAGCCCCTTTCCTCCATAATCACTGGCCCTTGGCAACACCTAATTTGTTACCTATGTAATTTTGTCATTTCAAAATGTTATATAAATGGAATTGTATAATAATCTTTTTAGATAACTTTTTCACTCAGTCTAATACCCTTGACATCCATCTAAGTTGTTGCATGTATAAATAGTTCATGTCTTTTAACTGCTGAGTAGTATTCCATGTATGGGTACAACATATTATGATAACTCACTCACCCATGGCAAGACATTTTGGTTGTTTCCAGTTTTTGGCTATACAAATAGAGCACTGTGGACAAACATGTACAGGTTTCTATGTTGACACAAGATTTCATTTTTCTGGAATAAATGCCCAGGAGTGCAGTTGCGAGGTTATATGTTAAGTGTATGTTTGGTTTTTTCTTAGAAACTAAAAACAACTTTCCAGAGTGATTGTACCATTTTACATTCCCACCAGTAATGTATGAACATCTAATTTCTCTACATCCTTGCCAGCATTTGGTATTGTCACTATTTTATTTTATTTTTATATTTTTAGATGGGGTCTCACTGCATTGACCAGACTAGTCTCGAACTCCTGAGTTCAAGAGAAATTTTAGCTGTTTTTATAGGTGTGTAGTGATAATGTCATTTTTGTGTTTCTCTGATGGCTAGTGATGTTAACATCTTTTCATGTGCTCATTTGACATCCGTATACCCTTTCTGGTGAAATTGTTCATGTCTTTTGTTGACTTTCTAGCTGGTCTGTTTACATTTTTACTACTGAGTTTTGAGAGTCTTTATATATCCTAGATATAAGTCCTCTGTCAGATAAGTGGTCTTTTCATCACCTTAACAGGGTGTTTTTTGCAAAGCAAATGTTTTAATTTTGATAAAGTCCAACTGTTTTCTTCTATGGATGTTTTTGTATTTTGTATAAGAACTCTTCAGTAAGTTGTGTCTTATAGGTTTCCCCCTATGTTTCCTTTTAAAAGCTTTATAGTTCTACATTTAGATCTATAATCCAAACAGGTTCTAACATAGAAAAAATGAGAAACTGAAAAATCTTTTCATTAGAAGGCCTAATTAAGTCTTAATTTCACCATGTATTGGGTATTCACTTAAAGTATTAGGCACTTAACACAGTTACAAAGTATAGGATATACAGAGTAGAGAAAACACAAATACATATTTTTACTTCATTATTTTCGGCATTCTGGTAGAATTATACATGAGTGTACCTGACTTACCCAGGAAGAGCCAGAGAGTGTTCTTGTAGATGATTACATCTGCTCTAAACCTTTAAGAGTGGAGAATTAGGCTACTCACAGGGGAAGGCTGTGTCAGGAGGAGATAACAGCATGAGCAAAAAGCAAAAGGACTATACACCCATCTCCTGCTTTAAATATAAATCATTTAAAATTTGGAGAGCACTAAGTATAGGAGATTGAGGCATACTTTCAGATGTAGGCAGGCGACACACTGTGGAAGATTTCATATGCCCTGAAAAGGAGATTAAATTTTATTCTGTAGTGTTTAGAAGCTAGCAAAGGATTTTAAGTAGGTGAATAAGCTAGTCAGATTTGTGATGTCAACTAAATCGTCACTGAGATGATGATGAACTTGGACACGGCAAGATTAGTGGCAGAGACAACAATAAGGAGGTTAGTGTGAAAGCCCAGGTGAGACATGATACAAACCTACATTAAGATTTAAGCATCATAAATAGAGAAGAAAAGATGGATTCAAGAAATATTTGGGGGGAGCAATGCAATCTTTACTGAAAATGCGAGCAGGGAGAGATAGTTGGGTTAAAGAGATAAGTTATGAAAAAACAATTGTGGAAAATCCTTTTATTAACCTCTAGTTAACCTGTAGGACTGCCTAATACAGCATTTACCAAAGATGAAAAACACTAGTCCCATAAGATGCTCTTTGAAGAAAAGGTCAAATAAGTTGGCGATTCACAAAATACATTAGCACTTCAAAAGATGCTCAGGGAAAGAAGTTAAATAAAACAAAACCTTTTAAACTTTAACGTTAACTCTATGTCTTCCATGCTTGTTTGACCATGGAACTTTTTTTTTTTTTTTCCATAAAATACTCCATATAACCAATGCTCTACCAAAACTACATTGTGGACCACTGGTTTGGCAACAATATGGGCTTTGGTTAAACTTAAAGAGCATATTTTTACAATATTCTCTTTTAGAAAAACTTAAATGTTGATTTATATGAAATCTCTCTGGCTCCATTTATTACACTCTTTCATTGCTCACACAACTTCAGTCATGATTTCCCTACTGTTCTTGGTATATGCCAAGCACAGTCCTTCTGTTTTCACTGGAACAGTCTCACCTAGATATCTGCGTGACTCACTCCCTTACTTCCTTAAGAACTCTGTTAAATTGTCATGTCAATAGAGAGGTCTTCCATGGCCTGTTTATAGCAAACACTAACTCACACTCCTGGCATCACCCTTAATTTGCTTTATCTTTCTTCATAGTGTTAGCTGCCATCTAACATATTAAATATTAACTTTTTATTTTTCTCTTTCACCCATAGAATGTAAAGCCCCATTAGTGAAGAGTCTGTTTTGTGCAGCACCTTATTCTTAGCACATGTATATAGCTAGGCACTTAATAATTAGTTGTTGAATAATTGAGTGATCATCATTTGAACACGATCTGAGTATATTTATTTTATACTAAAGTAGACAATAGGTAAAATACCTATACATCAACATATCCATTGATACGGTGGCATGTCCCCGGCTACCACAGCCTTGACCTGCTGGGTTCAGGCGATCCTTTCACCTCAGTCTTCCAAGTAGCTGGAACTATAAGGCACTTGCCACCATTCTCAGCTAATCTTTTTTTTTTTTTTTATTGTAGAGACAAGGTCTCATCAAGTTGTCTAGGCTGGTCTCGAACCCCTGGGTTCAGGCAATCCTCTCACCTTTGCCTTCCAAAGTGCTGAGATTACAGGCAAGAGCCACTGAGCCTGGCCAGATTCATATTTTTTATGAATTTATTAAATGTAGCAACCTTCACCTTCTAAAGAAAAGAGTTGTTTTCTTCTGTGATATACAGTGATTCCTTTCTATAATGTTGACAACTGTCAAGTGCTTTAGTAGAATTTAGGTATGTAATGCTTTCACTTTTAATTTTTAGTCATGATTTATTTCTCTTCAATATAGGTCAGTTATCCAACTGAACATACTCCTCACGATAACACTCTTATAAGGACAGAGAATCCTCTAAAAACTGGAAAAAATTTTTCAATGATTGACAAAATTTTTCAAAATAGCTCAGTATACAGTCTATAAAACCCTTAAGATTTTTAATATAAAATGCAGTATTTCTAAAAGAAAAGACTTTTGAAAAATACTCAAGTAATCAACACAAGATATTTAATTGGTTCTAATTCATATAAAATATTTACTGAGGAATACGAACTTAGCTATGCATATGTAACTTGATCCAAGTATAATAAACTCTCTATTCAACAAAAATTTTCCATACAGTTACATAGTAATAATAAATTAAAATGAAACTCCTGAATTCTTTCCAATAAAAATATCTGTAATTGAAAAGTAAATAAAAGTCTCTAAAATTATGTACTCTCATTATGCAGCTATCTTGAATAAGTAGAATTCTGTGGCATTCTAAGTTTTATTTAAAGAGTATTTTACCTTTATAACTAAAGATGTTTTATAAGTACGACAAGTCATCATTTAAGAGTCATGAAGTAGTAAGTGGTCTTGGTTAAATCACAGTCTTTGAGCCTCAGTTTTTCATCTGAAAAGTAAGTGGGTGTCTAAGATTTTAAAAACACTTTTACGCTTTAATATTCTGTGATTGTAAAACAAATTTTTTTTCAATCAAACTCTTATTAGGTGTTTTTACTCTTGCAAACCAACTGAGAAATATTTCTGATACAGACAAGTACATGTTCTGTTAAAAGCGTACTTTTTTAAAAAGTAGACGATAAAACATATTTATGTTGCTTTATAATGAAACACCTCAATTTGTACTGAAATGTAATGACTACTATTTATCTACTTTAGGTGAATAAAAGCTGAGGACAATTTATTACAGCATGGAAAAGACTCCTGAATATGAGAAGGTCACAGCCTATGTGCTGAGCTGCTAGCAAAACCTCTATGTGCTCCAAAGCTGCCATTTTTCTTCCTTGACAAAGACTCCATCTGCCACCGAGTCATTTACAGCCTCTAAGTCAGAATATCAATGATTTCCAACCATTCTGCAAGTCTGCTTTCACCTTGACATCACCTTTGTAATACATCTACAGCAGACGATACATATATCCCAAACTACAAGCATGAAGCCCATGCTTTATTCACCTGATAGGTATTTAAGTTGCCCTCTAATGTACCATTTTTATTCGTGCTGAGTTGCAGAAGAATTTTAAAGTGTATATATTTCCTATAATTCCTGTTGCTTTATTTGTATACTTTAAATCAGATATATTCATAAAACTTTAAAACCTAAAAGCTATACTAAGTAGTTTTTCAATAATGGCTTAGTAACTAAGACAACAGAACTACATTATATTTCCACTTAACACAAACTACCACAAAATTATTTTTTATAAAAAATATTATTTACATAGAAATTGAAAACATCAAAACAAAGAAGAAATGATAAAATTGATAAAATTTCTGGTTTTGTACTCTAATCAGTGTTCTTAACATTTTATTTTATTTTTTTGTTCTTAACATTTTAAACAAGTGAAACCCATTTACCTAGCAATAAAATAGAGCCAGATTAATTTTCTATTATATTTTGTTAGAGGCTATCTACCAAGAACTATTAAAAACACTTGTATCCCTATTAAATGTAGTACAATCCTTGGCTATGAGGATCTGTACAAATGGAATTAAACTCGTATACTTTTATCAGAAAATAATTATTCTCTACCAAATAAATAAAAAATAAATTAAGGTCTACTATGTACAAAATATTTAAAATAAAACTCTTTGCCTCAAACTGATACACCCACAAATACACTCATGAAAAAGTATCTAAGGAGACAACATACTTTTTCAGTAAGAGGAACTGTGTTACCTAAGAAGGAATTCTAGAATTAGAGGTTAGAAGACTTAAGTCAACTTACATCTTTGCCCTGAACTCTACAAGTACTTGTGTTAATTATTTAATTCGAGGAAAAACACTTACTCAACTGTAAAGTGAATAAGTGGTATCTAACTTTTCTTCCTGCTCTAGCACTCCATGGTAATAGGATACCATATGTCTAGATGTCAAATGATTACACATACTTCCTGATCTCAGATTTTGCAAATTGTACTCCCTTTATATGGCCAGTTCTGAGAAGGAAGTGAGATTTGAGATGGGTCTTGAAGAATGTTTAGCATTTGAATAAACATGGACAGGTGGAAAAATAATCTTCCAGAAAAAGAAAGTAGCCTAAACAAAGGTATAGAAAAAAGAAATAATGATTTCAGATATGTTTATGTGGCAATGTTATCCACAAAGAGTACGCAGAAGAGACATGATACCAGAGACAGAGAAACTAATAAGTAAACTACTATGGCAATCTAAGCATGACCTGAAAGAGTGGTGCTGGGAATGAAAGGAAAACAAAGGATGCAAAAAATATTGAAGACAGATCATAGGCACTTTTAAGTTTTGATTATCTGAAGCCAGAGAAAGGAGAGCCACCTAAAGTGATACTTGATGTAGGAAATGGTGACACTATTAACAGAAATAAACCTGAAGTGTGACCCTTTTTCTAAAACGATATGAAAAAAAAAGAAAACATTAAATAGAAACAAAGAAAGTCACTTAATTTTCGGAAATTAGACACTGATACTGGAGTTTCTGCCATAAACTATCCGTGTAACATAGAACAGGTCAGTCTGAGATTTCATTTTCCAAAATGAACATATTGAACTTAGTTAGATTTTTTCTTTGTGTTAGTTGGGATCTCACTATGTCGCCCAAGCTGGAGTGCAATGTCAAGCTCACAGCTCACTGCAGCCTGGAACTCCTGGGCTCAAGCGATTCTCCTACCTCAGCCTTCTGAGTAGCTGGGACTGCAGGTACACACACCATGCCCACCTCTTAAGATGATTTTTAAGATTTTTTTCAGCTTTATTTATAATATTTCCTTAATTTCTCCAGAAATCTTAAGTTGTAGAGACAGGCAATCTTTTGAAATAGGCTTAATCCTGAACAACTTATGATTTAACATTTTTTGTACATCTAAAAGGTTGAGAAATACAAAGCACTTTATCAAAAAATAGTGAGAATTATCATTTTCACCTAACAAGTATAAGTAACATAACTGCCACAAAACTACTGGCAGCATCAATGATTTCAGAATTAACACTGCATTTCAGAATTAACCCTGCATTTCTGATCTTGCTTTAGTCATTAGCTGGTCATTCATTACATATCCTTTACTGGGAACTAAGGGAATCGTAACTTTACGGGTGAGATAAAAATGAATGTATGCGAAACAATAAATAATTGCCTTTTAATGTAAAACAAGCCACATAACAAAGAAATCATTACTTAACATCATCAAGTAGGATGAGGTGGATCCAAACAGTAATCCTAAAAACTGTAATCTGAAAACTGGTTAACAGAAAAAATATTATTAGCAGGTTTCCTCTAATGAGAGAGGCCATAATAAAATTAAAATTTTATTCCTATTTCATACTGTTATTTTTGCACAATGGTTCCTTATAATGTTAAGTAAAAACCTCATCTCTATGTCATGATTCCAAATATATGGAAGATTAACAAAGTGTGTTTCTAAAGTAATGTATAAAGCAAATACAGTAAAACAGTTTTTTGTACTAAACATTAAATCACAATTTACAGTCACACGTCACTTATCCATGAAGATATGTTCTGAGAAATGTGTCATTAGGTGATTTGTCTTTGTGCAGACATCACAGAGTATACTTACACAAGCCGAGATAATAAGGCCTACTATACACCTAGGCTATATGGCATAGCCTATTGCTTCTATACTAGAAACCTATACAGCATGTTACTGTCCCGAATACTATAGGCAACTGTAACACAATGGTATGTATTTGTAATAGAAATGGGTCTGAAATATAAATACTAAAAAGGATCACTGTATTTAAATATATCTAAACATAGAAAAGGTACAATAATGATATAGTATTATAATCTTATACGACCAATGTCATATATGTGGTCTGCTATTGACCAAAATACAATGCTTAATGTGATGGTATATCATATTCTGAAATAATTTATACTCCAAAATAATTTTTAAATTAATACATATTTTTAATTTTTACAGGAAAGCAATTAAATTTAATGAACATACAAAAGAAGGAAGTTACCTTCTAGTAGCTTGTCTTATTTCTTCCATTAAAATAAGTATGCTGATAGTAAATAATTAAAATCATATGCCAGAACTTATTTTTCTTATTCCTCGGAAATTAATATTAACATTATACTTGACTAAAGATTGGCAAGTGTTGTGCACTTTCCAGTGTAGTAAATTTTCATTCTTCGGGAAAAATATTTATATGTACTCATGAACTTTGACCTCCAGATGACTTCTTAGTTATTAAAATACACCTTTATTTTATTTGAAGAATATGATGACTAATAGTAAAATTTCTCTATTTTGCCTTAAAAGCCCAATATGAGTATACAAAAATGATTACAGTACAGTAATTAAAAACAGATAAAATAGATTAGAAATGTTTAGAGTGTTACCTATGAAAACACAAGTATAACTTCAGCTAATAATGAAGCTAGCTCTCTTTAACGATATGAATATTCTCTTTTCAATATTAACATTTAACTAAAATAAAATCAATCCTTTTTCCACTCCTCAAAACAAAACCCGTGTTAAGAAGTGGTCTGGAGCCACTGCAATTGTCTGACTGATTCTTTAGTCAGTGCTAACCATATCTGTGTGGCAAAGGTATAAATGATTTATTGCTGCTACAGTCATTTGGTAATTGGTCACCAAGTACTCATATATTAATGCCTTATCATTAAATGGCACACTAGAAAAGAATAATTAATAGAAAGTAAGTGAATCACAGCGTGTATGAAATAATATACATATCTGCTGAACAGAAGAGCAACTAATTACAAATACACATTAAAACCCCATTTAACCCACTAAATATTTATTGCAAACAAGTTTGAGGGCTTAAGTTTCAACACTGTGAACAAACATATGAATGACGTAGTTTTGTCCGCAAGAAGCTCACAATCAAATACTTTACATGGAAACAAAACTTCTCAAAGTGTTCACATTTTTAAATGAAATAATAATGAGTTTAAGTTTTCTTTTTTTTTTTTTTTTCTTTTTTTTTTTGA